>PVKS010022050.1:11495-34380 GCA_004027875.1 Aplodontia rufa | reverse complement strand
AGAGAGGGACAGTGAGAGAGACAGAGAAAGAGAGGAACCACCCCATTGAGTTTTTCACATGGCCTTAGCTGCTCCAACACTCAGCTGTGTACGCGGTGCTGGGGCTTGAACCCGGGTCCTCGTGCTTGCCAGGCAAGCGCCGAAACCGCTGAGCCACCGCTCCAGCTCCAAACGACTTGTTTTAAATACGGAGGAGAGCATTGTAATGCGGGGGAAGGACACGCAGACCGGGGCGCAGGCCTCAGCGGGAAAGTGAAGGGCCTGGCTGGCGTTTCCTCTGCTTCTGCAGCGGTGACTCGGGGCCAGCTCTGCAGTCCTTCACCCCAGGTCCACGCACATCCACGCGCACAGCCCTGGGGACCAGGGCGACAGGAGCTTAAGGGCTGCATGGATGTGGATTATGCGGTGACGGAGGTGCAGGTGACTACGACAGGTCCGCCGCCGCCCGGACGGCACGGAACGCACTGCAGGCGCAGCGCGTGCGCGCAGCGGAACCCCGCCCGCTCCGGGTCCGCGCCCTAAGGGTTAAGACCAACGAGCGCGCGCCGTCGCCGTTTCCTGGAGGGGCCCCGCGCGGCCCGCCGGGGAGGGCGGGGCGACTTCCGGTGCCCGGCTCGGCTCCGAGCGCGGGGACCCGGGGGGTGGGGACTCCTGGCTCCCGGGCCGCGGGGGTCGCTGGGGTGCGGGACGCCTCGAGCGCAGCCGGGAACAGTGAGTCCCCCGGGCCGCGAGCCGCGGGCGGGGCGGGGTCCCCGAGCTGCGCCCCGGCGCGGAGCTGGGCGCCGTGCGGCTTCCAGTCCCGAGCGGGGCTCCGCCCTGCTCGCCTGTGGGCGCTCGCGGCGACAGCGCCCCTCTCTGCGCAGGGACCTCCCAGGCACTGCCTGTTGGCGTCCTGCACCGCCCCAGCTTGCCGCCGTTCCCGGCCGGCGTTCCCGAGGGCCCCTCCGCACCCGATCGAGTTGTCTGCCCCGGAGGACGGAGGCACGGAATCAGCCTCCCGGACCCGGGGCGCCGCGGTGAAGACGTTTAAAGAAACGCGCCGCTCGGCAGAACGCCACTGCCGCCCCTAGCTTCGAGTTTCCCACGGAAACTGGGAGCGCGTGTGGATCGGGTCGCTTCCGCATCGCCACGGCCCCAGGCGCCCCGTGCACCTGGACCGGGCAGCTTCCCCTGCTCCGTTCCTGCCCTCCGCTGCCCGCCCAGCTTTGCCGTGCTGGACGAGCGGAGGCAGCGCCGCCGGCGGGCCTCGCAGGCTGCCCCGCTGTCTCTGGTTGTTCCTTGAGAAAGCTTCCTGAAGGCTTTCGACTTACCTATTTAAAAATCTGTAGTTTTTACACACCTCAGGCTATTGCAAGAAGGACATAAGAAGTATATCAAAATTCCGTTCCCTGCCTGGCACATAATACGCAGCAGAAGGATAACATTTTTGGTTTGTTTTTAATATGTGTGCTTTTGAACATTTTTCTTTTTAGACTCTTCTCGAGATTATGTTCTTTATATCCTGAAATGGTTCCAAATTAATAAATAACTGCCTTCCAGGGGCGGTTCACATTTTCTAATCTCTTAAAGTGGGTCAGGGGTTGTACTTAGCTCCAGAAGATAAAAACCTGGGTCAAAATGGACATCGTCGTTATGATAGGTTACAAACTAAGTGCAGGCACAGAAGTCCCTCTTTTGTCTCCTTTTATATTTATAAAGATTACTGGCTATAATTATTCCAGCTCTGCTTTGTCCTAATTCCTTCCAGTTTTATGAATCTTAACTTTGCCTTGAAACTGACTTGAGAGGTTTCTTCCTTCTGTCAACAGTCCAGTTATTCTTTTGAAATTAAACAAGTTGCTTTCTCATTAGCTGGTTCTTAGGCCAGGATATGGATTCCTTGAAGTCTTTTCCAGTTTTATTATTGATGCCTTTTCTGCAAGAATACTTGCTTGTTTTTTTCAGTTAAAGGTGTGTCAATGAGTGAACATTGAGTTCACTCATTGTGA
This sequence comes from Aplodontia rufa, assembly GCA_004027875.1. Taxonomy (NCBI): domain Eukaryota; kingdom Metazoa; phylum Chordata; class Mammalia; order Rodentia; family Aplodontiidae; genus Aplodontia; species Aplodontia rufa. The sequence goes on along the minus strand of PVKS010022050.1, from coordinate 32,392 downwards.
ATACTGTGCATTTCTGTTTGAAGCTTGATCCTCAGATCTTTAATACACAAGTGATAATAAATAATATAAATTATAATTTTTAAATTAGACTAGGTAAACCTAAATATGGCCATGTTTCTGATCTTCAGTATGGTCTCACAGAACATTCTGTGCCTATAATTGTTCTGTGGTAATGGTTGGAAAGGAAGGAGAAATAAACTTGAACAAGTACCTCCAAACATGACCCCTGTTTCTATTCACAGGGTTTCTGATCCCTAACGTGGCTGTGATTATTGTGATGGAGCAAGGAAAAGAACTGTTGGTGGCAGATTCTAAAGCCTTCACCCAGGGAGAGAATTTGAAAATCCTCTTTGCAGGTGAGGGATTGAGAAGATGACCTGAATCCTTAGGGGATGTGTTGCAAGATGTGATGTAGAATATGTGGACGCAACAAGCTATTAGAATGAGTCAGTCCTTACTTTGATTCCTTGCTCTGTCACTTATAAGCTGAGCTCAGTTTTCTCACCTTTAAGAAAAAAATGAAAGATAATATCTATTTTTCTAATATTTTAGAATTGATGAAATACCACATGCAGAACTCCTTATTCTTTTTGTTAAAGAGAGAGAGAAAGAGAGAATTTATTTTTCCATCTGGCCTTTGTTTCTCCAAAGCTTAGTTGTGTAGGTGGTGCTAGGGTTTGAACCTCGGTCCTCATGCTTGCTGCGCAAGTGCTCCAACCGCTGAGCCACCCCTCCAGCCACAGAGAGCTCCTGATCTTAACAAGTGGTGGTAATTATTATTTCTGTATTTAATCATGTTTTAACTGAGCTTCTGACAGGTTTTCCCTTCAGATGGGATCCTGTTCCGTTTCACCCCTACTTAGGTTCCCTTTCTTCTTTCACATCTTCTAGAATAAAGTATAATGCATTCTTTTCCGATTGATGTCCTCTCCTAGGCCGTTGCTGAGAGGTGTTCAAATACCTCATTTGTGTTGTTAATTCTCCTGCTTCTGATGAACACATGGAGTAAAAGAAGTAAAACTAGCTTTAAAACACTTTTTTATATAAAATACTTTGAGGTTTTTCATTATCCCCCCCCTTCCAGTATTTTCTTGTCTAGCAGAGATTAGGAAATACGTTTAGAATATTTGTTTATTTTTGCAGGAGACAAAAGTAATATGGGAACTACTCAACACAATAATCCTAAAGCAGAGAAGCTTAAAGATCGAGTTTCAAAATGGTCTGAAAGACATGGATCACAGAATGCTAAGGGTGAGGTTACAAAGGAAATGCTCTTGACCTGGTCCCAGGCAGATGAGATTTGCTGTCATGAGGATGATGGCAAGTCACAGTTTTGGGAAAATTCTACAGGACAAGAGGAAAAACCTAGCCACCAGGAAGGAGAGGCAAGAGAACGCAGCAGTGTGTCCGTCCGGTGGAGTTCGTCTGCGGGAGCCAGGCCCTACACATGCTTGGAGTGTCGCAAGAGCTTCAGCAGCAGGTCCCATTTGCGGACTCACCAGAGCACCCACTCGGGAGAGAAGCCTTATAAATGTGCTCAGTGTGACAAGAGCTTCCGTAACAGTTCTCACCTGATCCAGCATCTGAGAACACACACGGGGGAGAAGCCCTACCAGTGTGGCGAGTGTGGAAAAAGCTTCACCAACACCTCCCACCTCATTATCCACGAGAGGACGCACACAGGGGAGAAGCCCTACAAATGTCCCGAGTGTGGGAAGAGTTTCAGCAGCAGCTCTCACCTCGTTCAGCACCACAGGTCACACACAGGGGAGAAGCCATACGAGTGTCCTGTCTGCGGGAAGGGCTTCAGCCACAGCTACGTCCTGATAGAGCATCAGAGGACTCACACTGGAGAAAAGCCCTACAAGTGCCTGGACTGCGGGAAGAGCTTCAGTCAGAGCTCCAGCCTGATTCGCCACCAGCGGACACACACGGGTGAGAAGCCCTACAAGTGTCCCGAGTGTGGAAAGGGCTTTGGTTGCAATTCCACCCTAATGAAGCATCAGAGAACACACACGGGAGAAAAACCTTACCCATGTCCAGAATGTGGGAAGAATTTTAGTCGCAGCTCAAACCTTGTAGCACATCGCAAAGCGCACACAGGAGAGCAGTCCTGTGGAAGTTCCGAATGTGAGGAAGGCTTGCGTCCCAGCGGCAGAGGGGCGGAAGAGTGCAGAGTGCCCGCGGGAGAGAAGCCGTATAAGTGCTGCGAATGTGGGAAGAGCTTCAGCCTTAGCTCGCATCTCATCAGACATCAGAGAACGCACACCGGGGAGAAGCCGTACAGGTGTCCCGAGTGCTGGAAGACCTTCAGTCAGAGTTCCACCCTGGTGATCCACCAAAGGACGCACACGGGAGAGAAACCCTACAGATGTCCCGACTGTGGCGAGTGCTTCAGCCAAAGCTTTAACCTCATCAGGCACCGGAGGACCCACGTAGGAGAAAAACCTTACAAATGTCCTGACTGCGAGAAGCGCTTCAGCAGAAGCGCCTACCTCAGTCAGCATCGGAAGATGCACCTGGGAAAGGCTCTTGAGTCTCCTGAAGTGGGAGATTACCTTCGTGAGTGGACATGGAAAAGCTGTTCAGGGAAACTGACCCTCATCCCCTCATTGTCAGCCTCAAATTTGTCTTCTACCTGAGTCTCAGGTGTTTCGGGGCTCCCCCTTGTTGGACTATTACGAGGAAGGCAATTGGTGGTCACTGTGTTCTGAAGTTGTTTTTTTTTTTTCTTTTTTTAAAAAGAGAGGGACAGTGAGACAGAGAAAAACAACTTTATTTAGTTTTTCACGTGGCCTTAGTTGCTGCAACACTCAGTTGTGTGAGTGGTGCTGGGGTTTGAACCCGCGTCCTCGTGCTTGCCAGGCAAGCGCTGAAACCGCCGAGCCACTGCTCCAGCCCCTGTGTTCTGAAGTTTATTTGGTGTCAACCTCCCAGTTTAGATGAGGGGAATACCCAAATTCCCCTGCTACCAGATCTGTCCAGGGAGAGGCCACCAAGGACAGAGGAGGAACTTAAAATGTTAAGAGGTAGGAATGGCTTCAAACGGAAATGGAGAGTAATTCTGGGGGTGAGCCAGAGGACCTCAGGCTAGGATTGCCACTGAATCAACTTATTTTTCTCTTGTCTCATTGGGGGCAAACAGATCAGCACTGTCCTCAAAAGTTTACCCAGAGAAGGTCCTTTTGAACTAATAATGCCATTACCTGGCTGTTTTGTTGGACCTTAAGAAGAGGTTCATTTTTTTCAAATGCATTTATATTTGCTAAAAATTTACTTGTCTCTAGAACCCAGTTCCTTAGTAAACTAGCCACTGCTAAGTGGCCAAGTAGCCAGATATGACCAGATACGACAGATATGACTGCTGTGTTGGTTGTCATCACAGAAAGCTCTATTTCGGGATCATCATTCTCGACAGTCTCATAACTGTTTCTTTTAAGACTAGGATTGCTCTGAGATTTTTGCTCTCCATAAGAAAACTGCAATAGAATAGAAGTGAGGTAGTTTGTAAAGCACTGGGTCAAGAAATTGGATATTCTGGTGACTGTGTTCTCATTTATGTTTGACCATCTGGGTTATCTAGTGATAACCTCATTTTTCTTTTCTTTTTTTTTTTTTTAAGAGAGAGGGACAGTGAGAAAGAGAGAATCAATTTTATCCCATTCTGCATGTGACTTTCATTGCTCTGACACTTAGTTGTGTACATGGCACTGGGGTTTGAACCTGTGTCCTTGTGCATGCCAGGCAAGCACTTGAACTGCTGAGCCACCACTCCATCCTCACCTCATTTTTCTTGCCCAAAGCCAGTGGGAAGTAGGAGCCTGAATTCTGGGGGTTTTTTTGTTTTTGTTTTTTTTAAGTTTTTTAAGAGAGCAAAGGACAGTGAGAAAGAGAGAATCATTTTTATTCAGTTTTTCATGTGGCTTTCGTTGCTCTGACACTTCATTGTGTGTGTGGTGCTGGGGTTTGAACCCGTATCCTCAAGTTAACTCTTGAGCCACTGCTCCAGCCCTTTTTTTAAGTTTTTGACAAAGAATCTTTTCCCTGAGTTTTCTTTCAGTGTTATACCTAGTCAGATTAGGAACTGGATTTTTTTTTAATAATTAACCCACTAATTCTGGGCCAGTGGCTAAGAACAGTTTGCCTTTGAACACGGAGCATCTTTAGCTCCAGGACTGGCTCTTTCTGTGCCTCTTAACATCCTTGGACTGAGGAGCTGATAACCACCACCTCATCCTCTATTCTGTGGGAATGATGTTTTGGAAGGTAGTAGATATATCTTATTCCCTTCTCCCACCTTTTTCTACTAGTGCGAAAGGTAAATGTATACGAAGCTCAGGACTCCTCTGAGTTGCAGGATTTCATCTTATTGTGGGATTCAAAATATAGTTTATGAAAAATATATGTGGATGCATATTAGGAATGTGGAGCCAGATGGGGCCAACTGTGGCTGCTCTAAAGGGCTGTAGCTGGCAGGTAATCGATTTGCATGAGGATAATTTCATCTCCTGCTTGCGGCACACCTGATACTGATGAAGTAGCTTTGTCCTTGTGTATTGTTATGTGATTTAAAAAATGAAGCAAAAGCTAATGAATAAATAAAGGTACTTAAGATATATTTGGGGGTCATTTTCTGCTTTTGAAAAGAAGAAAAGCACTGGGCATCATTGGCTTTTATGTGACCTTTCTCCTATACATCTTTCTGCTGTTTTGTGTTATGGAGTATTGCCTACATTATCTTAAATTGTAATATCTCAGACAAATTTTTATAGTATTTTTCCCATAGAAAACTAAGAATTCAGTTAATGTTTGATAATTAATTATGGATTTGTTATTGAGACTGAAATTTAGCGTCAAGGCAGCAGCTGTGGCGTGGTGCAAAATCTTCAGTCACGTGATCTATCGCAATAACCACTCAGCCTCAGTTTCTTCATCTGGAAAGTGAAGATAATGCCTCCCTTGCAAGGTTGTTTTAAGGATTAAATGCTTACAAAACATTTGGTTAAATATAATAAGTACAATAAATGGTAATGGTATTATTAAGTGAAGCAAATTGAAAAATGTCATCCATATATTTTAAAAATAAAAGTAGCAATACAGCCCCAAACTTATCCTGCTTGGTGATTGTTTATGGTCAATCTCAGGAACCCTAAGGACTAAGGTACTGGAAAAGCGTGACACTGTATTGTGTTTTAAGTTTGTAGACTGTCAGAAACACCTTTATATATAACACTAGTTATAAGTAGCTATAATTGAGGAAGGAAATGTTACTGAAGTCTTTGTTATGAAACAAAATATTTGGCTTAAGGTAAGAATGAACAAAAAAGTGTGTTCAAATTTAAGCTAATTTGCATCTGAAGAGATCAAGAACAGCTATCCTTTCACCATCACTATGCTTTATGACTGCTAACAAATAAAACCTATCATACAAACCTTGCTATCTGTAGGAATATAGACATTCACATTTCAAACGGGCTAAATTGGTGAGAATCCTTCTCTGGATAGGAAATAAGGAAAACAGAAGAGAGATTCGTCCCTGTGATGAAAACCATAACAAAGCCGCATTTAATCATGTTCGATGCCTTTGCCTCAGCTTCATTAATCAGTTTCTTTGTTTAGCTTCATAAGAAGCAAATGTTCTGTATTCTTTATTTTTCTTGCTGGCACAAAGAATTCAGCACAATATAACTAAAAGTCTTCTTTACAAATGATTTGTTTTATAGTTTTTTTTCTTTTTTTTTTTAAAGAGAGGGACAGTGAGAGAGAGAGAAACAACTTTATTTATGGTTTTTTATCTGGGTTTTTGTTGCTCTTAGTTTTGTACGTGGTGCTGGGGTTTGAATTCGTGTCCTTGCACATGCCGTGCAAGGACTGTAACCATTGAGCCACCACTCCAGCTCCTACAGTTTCTTTTAAATTAAAGAAAGATTCATATTTTTCCTACTCATAGAAGGTGCTCATTGCTGGATGTGGTGGTGCATGCCTGTAATCCCCAAGTCTTGGGAGACTGAGACAGGAGGATTACAAGTTTGAGGCTAGCCTCATCTACTTAGCAAAGCCCCAAGCAACTTAGCAAGACTCTGTCTCAAAATAAAAAGCACTGGGGATATAACTCAGTGGTAGAGCATGCTGGGTTCCCCCAGTACCAAAAAAAAAAAAAGTATTTTAGAAATAAGGGGCTCAGGGCTGGAGCAGTGGCTCAGTAGTTATGGTGCTTGCCTGGCATGCACAAGGACCCAGGTTCAAACTCCAGCACCACATACACAAGTAAGTATTGGAGCAATGAAAACCCAGATGAGAAACTAAATAAAAAGTTGTTCCCCTCTCTCTCTCAATCTCTCTCACTGTCTCTCTCTTAAAAAAAAAGCAAGGGGCCCATCTCTCCTGCTGTGGCATGGGGAGATCGTGTCAATGTACCCACTTGCTGAAGCAGCAGGAAGCTTCCTTGTAGCTCTACAGCTTTCCTTAGGGCAAGGCTGGCTGTCATCGTCCTATGTCGTCCAAGCTGGGGCTGTTACTGGCATTCTGGGCCAGAGGCCTGATTGGGGGTCCCTCACCAGATTTGGCCACCTACTGCCTTCAGAGTCCAATCAAAGAGCAGAGTAGTGGTGGTCACACTGGGTCAGTATCCTAAGCCCTGCGGTCAGGGTACTGACCAGCGCTTCAGGGTTGTGGGAAGGAACAAAGTGGGGCAGGGCAAGGAGTGTCAGGACTGAGCGGTCGCCCAGCTGAGCTCTGGCTGAGCACTGTCTGAGGTCTGCTGCTGCTGGCACTAGGAAATCTGCATTACTAAGGGGGCAGTGCAGTTCCCTGAAGCCTCCATGTTCAGACTAAAAAATGCAAGCTCTGAAGTTCAACACAGTGCCTTGCAGTCCTGGTGAGATATTGCGAGTCATTTGCTTATACATTTTATGCTAATGCTCAAGAGTATGTGCTTTTAGGCTGTGATTTCCTAGACTGTAAACTCAGTGCAGGAATGAATTCCGTTTTGTCACCCAAAGCCTGACACAGAGCAGAGGGCTGGTTTTGGTTGAGGAGTGCCATGGATGAAGTCTACTAGGTTAAGGCTCAGGCTGCTTTCAAACCTTTACTTGGTCCAGGCCACAGAGCTGCGTGCATATCCTCACACTAACGCTGGAGGACTAAAACTTCCGTGGTAGAACTCTGGGTGTTGGACCCAGAGTTTGTAGGACAGGTTCAAACCTGTTTCAAATTCAGATTTCAGTCACCTCCTGGCCTTCTACTCTGCACTTTTCATTGTAAGATTTAAGCTGTGAACAAGGTGGGGTTCCAGGCATGCACAGGTATTAAGGAAATGATTGTTTTCCTTCCTGAATGCACTCACTCATTTGCTCAAAATTTTGTCAAGGATAGGAATCAGGCACAGAATGTTTAATCACACCTTGGATTGATTATGCTTCTAAAATAGAGATATTACTAATATTTATCACATGAGTGTGTTGGTAGGATCGGTGAGATAAGATACTTGCTTTAGCATTGGTGGAACCTAGTAATCACTCAGTGTTAGCTATTACCAGCATGGCCATCAGGAAGTGACCCTAGACCATCATGGCTTTTTGAACGATTTTAGAAAGAAGACTCAGACTTAGGTGTCCCCTGAGGCCACTAAAATACACCATTCTTTTGTTATTGTTTGTCCTACAAACATGAAAGAACACGAATGGAAGTGTGTAGAAAGCTCTTTGGGAGGCTAACAGTGTAGCCTATTGTTATTGTAATATGGTGGTGTTTGAGTAACTTCTGCTTTTTCTGTTTATAAATTACCCTATAATTCACTCCCCTTTTATTGCTTTGTTCTTTTATCTCTATCTTTTTCTGGTTTTAACCTCTGTCTCTTAGGTCCATATACTAACACAAATTTAGACTTTTTTTAATACCCTTAATTTTGTTCCTTTGCCTTCCTCCCCTCCCAGCGACTTAGAATCAAGTCAAAACAGGATGGTCCAAATGGAGCAGGATGGTTGGTGGTACATTTTTTGATCACTGTAACAAAATACCTGAGACTTGGGACTTTATAGAGAAAAGAGCCTTATTTGGCTTATAGTTTTACAGACTAAAAGTCCAAGATTAAGCAGACCCATCTGTTTGGACTGGTGAGACCTCCTGGCTGCTTCAGGAGAAATGGGAATGGAGGCGCTAGTGCAGAACAGGACAAGCGCGTGGCACGACCTTCCTTTGTAACAGCTGGCTCTTTTTTTCTTTTCTTTTTTTTTTTTAAAGAGAGAGGGACAGTGAGAGAGAAACAATTTTATTTAGTTTTTCACATGGCCTTAGTTGCTCCAATACTCAGTTGTGTACGTGGTGCTGGGGTTTGAACCCGGGTCCTCGTGCTTGTCAGGCAAGCGCCGAAACCGCTGAGCCACCGCTCCAGCCCACAGCTGGATCTTTTGAGAATTCCCTGTAAGAGACTAGCATCAGCGGCTGGAGCGGTGGCTCAGTGGTTGGAGCACTTGCCTGGCATGTGCAAGGATCCCAGTTCGAACCCCAGCACCACATACACAACTAAGTGTCTGAGAAACAAAGGCACATGGAAAAATAAAATTGATTCTCTTAAAAAATAAATAAAAATAAAGAGACTGGCATCAGTTTATTCTGTGGATGATGCCCCCTAATTACCTTGCATGAGGCCTCACCTCTTAAAGGTTCCATCACTTCAACATTGCCACACTAGACAGCAAGCGGCCAGGACATGGATCTTTGGGAGACACAGTCAAACCTTATTTAAACCACAGCACATGGCAATCATGGCATGGTGGGCATGTAGCTACTCAAAAGCAGAGCAAGCTTGTGGGTGCTAAGACAACCACATTTCTGATGTAATATGGCTTGACTTTGGTGAAATCAGTAGATGTACTAGGATTTGCCAGACCGAGGGTTGGAGCAAAGCTTGGTTCAGAAATGACCATGACTAATTATGAACCATGCTGAGTCCTGAATAAATGGTAAGATGAAGAAAATACCAGTTGATTAGACTGACACAGGTACAAGATTTTCCCCCTTGATGTGGCTTATTTTGTGAAATATGCAGAAAAGTATAAATGAGGAAATAAAGTATGAAGATCAAAATAAAAATGACCCATAACCATTTTTTCCAGAGATCATTCACCACAAAAGTTCTGACTTTCAATGGTTTCTCTCATCTGTGGAAGCTAGAATACATGGGGAAGCAGTATGTTAGACGGCTAAGCTAATAATAACTTCAAATTGTATGATTCTCAATGCAACAGGGAGATGACTCCCTAGGATACTTGGAGGCATGGAGCGGGAGGGCTTAGGAAGAACTCCTAGGAGACTGGAGAGTGGGAATATGGGGGAATCATCTCAGAAGGAGATCTCTGTCCTCCATGAGATGTCCATTTAACTCAGGGGTTCTTCTGGGGGAAACAGCAACAGGGGGAACCCAAGCTGGGCATCCATGATATGGCATTAGCCCTGGATAACTAAGTATATATACATTGACTTTTGAATGTTTGATAATGTTCCCCCCTCAATTGTATCTCTATATCCATCTAATAAAAAAAAGTTCTGACTTTCCCCAGAAATCTCTTTTCTAAGCATAGACATGAATAAATTTAAAAAATCATATCATATTTGATATATACATGTGTGTATATATACTTATGTGTATATAGCTTTTTAAAAATATTAAATCATTTGTCATTATACTTGTTTTAAAATTTGGAGTTTTAATGGCTTCATCATATTATACTAATCCAATGGGACACACAATTGTCCTAATACTGGAAATTTATTTTATTTCTACTTGTTTGCTGTTAAAAATAACACTTTGAGCAGGTGACTTTGTGGTTTTGACATTTTGGTATTGTAGTTTTTCTTTTAAATTTCTTTTTAAGGGTACATGTTTGATTATTTCTTTAGGGTGAATTCCTAGAATTGAGATTACTGAATCAAAGGACATAAATGGTCTTAAAGGCACCTTGCTTAATTGCTTTCTGGAAATGTTTATCCATTTAAAACAACTCTAGTGAAATAATTTTATTAAACGCCTTTTCCTGGGGGAGGAGGAGAAAAATGAGTAGTATGTCAATAAAGACATATTATTATAATTCAAGGCCAATACATTAATATCATAAAAACTTCTAAGGCAGCTTTTTTTTTAATAATCGTTTTCCTCCCCTCCCAACCCCCCCTTTTTTTTTTTTTGCTAAGGATCAGTTGAGATTCACTTGGGTTGGTCATTTTAAGAACTAATTAGATTTTTCCCTGTTCTGCACTAGAAAAACATTCCAAATGATGTCACTGCTTTAAAAACTAAGGAAACGAGACAAAGCTTAATGCCTGGCAGTGCCAAGAGGAAGAATGGATGAGGAAGGAGCTGGCTAGTTCAATATATATTGCCACCTGATTCAGAAAATGAAGTGCATCCCAAAGCTAGGACAGGGAGTTAAATTCAGGTTTGGCAGATGGAAGAATATCTTTTAATTTTTAAAATTGATGTTGAGAAAAAAGGAAACATACAAAATTAAACTGCTCCTCCTCTTCCCAATTACACTGCCATCAGTGGTGAAAAACTTGCTTGCATACGTGCTGTCCTAAGGGGAAACCATACCGTGGGAAAGAGGAAAAGAAACAGGCGTGGTCACTGAGGCTGACAAGAGTTAAACTGGTTGCTCCTACTAGTGAACTTGAGCTGCCAAGAATTCCCTCTGGTAGGCCGCCTTGATCCCTGCTTTAGTTTACGGCTTTCCCTCCAGAGCGACATCTGCTTGCATTCTTTTTTGACACACATGACATCTTTAACTACTTATTATCCACTGTCTTCACATTTAGCTCCAAAGTCCAAAATGACAGGTTCTGTGTCTGCACTGTACTTTGCTTCATTCCCAGCACCAGCCAAATATAGTGCCTGATATAGACACTCAATTCCTATCTATTACACCGAGTGGACAGATGGACGCTCCAGTGGCGTCTTGATGAGCAATGCTGAAGGAGACAAAAATGAAAACAAATTTCAAATTAAGACAACTGGCTCTATCACGTGCACCTAGAATTTGCAAAAACTGTTGGATGTAATGAATGATGAGTGAGAAAGTTTTGAGAATTTTGATCTAATGTATAATGTATTACAAGTAAAAACCAAAGAAGAACTGTATTTGTTTGCTATCAAAAGGAAAAAAAAAAGGAAGCTATATTCAACATACTAAAAAATGCTTATCAGGTAACAAATGCTGATGTACAGTTATGAATAAGACATGGTCCTTGTGATTCCGGGTTTTTGAGATGAGGCTGGATTCTCTGCTCCCACTGGCAAATGGAGTCTGGGCCACTTATAGATTCCAGCATCCAAAATAGCCCGCTTCTAGTGTTTGCAGCGATTCCCAGCTAAAACTGGGAATTTCAGCTGGCTGCAGGTTTCTGAGGCCGAAATAGTGTTAGCAGCTCCCCTACTAAAAGCTGGGTGTTGCAGCTCTTGGTGTGGTGGAAATTCACCCCGCGAATTCGGCGCCAATCTTCTGGGTTCTTGTCTCATAATTTGAAGCATAAAATCCACGGACAACCACGGAAGGAGGAGTAAAAGGAGTAGGATTTATTTAAGGAAGGAGAGCAGAGACTCCACAAGGTGGAGGAGTACCTGGAAGCAAAACACCATCTAATGGAGGTTAGGCCAGGGGTTATAATGATTTGGAGTATGAACATAATTAACATTCATGCAAAGCAGTATTTGAGAAATGCATCTACATCATTGGTTGAACCCTATGCAAAGCAGGCACTGAAACTTAGTACCAACGTCATTGGTTAAAATCTATGCAAAACTGGTAGCAATTCCACTCCTAAAACTGTCTCACTTGCCTTAAGGAGTTTAATCCTTTGGAAAATATATGTAAATAATTATGATACAATTTGACTACTGTTTACAACAAAGAAATAGAGTTATGAAAACGTGAAGAAAAAGATGATGGCTAATCTGAGTCATAAAGAAAGGATAATTAGCAGGGTGCAGTGGGGCATGCCTGTAACCCCAGCGACTTGGAAGGCTGAGGTATGAGGATCTCAAGTTCAAAGCCAGCCTCAGCAACTTAGCAAGGCCATCTCAAAATAAAAAATAAAAATGGGCTGGGGATGTGGTTCAGCTGTTAAGCACCCCTGGGTTCAATCCCTGGTACCCAAAAAAAAAAAAAAAAAAAAAAAAACAGTTAAGGGCCAAGCAAGGCTTTTCCCCAGCATTGAGAAAGGCATTTAAAAAGGCATAAAATTAGGGCTTGGTGTGCCAAACTAGTCCAACAGAGATAGCAGAAATGTCTAAGCAAGGGAATAAAGAGATCAACTGCTCTTTTTAATATAAATAGGTCTTTGTGTGGGAATTTAAAAAAAACCTCACATCTCAGTTTCCTTAGCTGGATTAGCCAGCTCAGATTCAGATGCTTCCTCACTAGTTGTTATCAGAGCCATCAGTTTGCTCTTCTGTAAAATAGAGCTGAAACGAGGAAGACACGAGCTGCTATATGAAAATAACTTAGAATATCGTCATACATAAATGTTGACTTTTATCACTGATGCCGGTGATGTGGATGTCAGGTTCGTGTCCTCTCGGAGTCGAAGAATGAAACCGAGGGACACACAGTAGACAAGTTTTATTATAGAAAGTAAAGCAGACTTCCCCAAGAGTGGGGGAAGGGGACAGAGACGATGAGGCAGTGAGCTTTGCCCCTTTTGTATGACGACCTCTCCTGGATTGGTCACTGCTTCCCTGCCCATGTAAATAGCACACAGGTGCGGGAGAATTCTGGTCCAGTCTTTGATCCATACCTTAGGCGCCAACAGGAAGAATTTGGTTCCTTGCTTAGCAGCAGAGAGTGTCCGCCTCTGGGCCTATCTTGTCAGACCCTCATTAGCATTGGCAGATGTCTTTGCCTTCTCAGGAAAGATGATCTCCTTATCAACCCACATTGCTCTGCCTACACTGAACTGCCCAACTTTTTCTGCCTCATCACAATCGGGTAAGTATTTCTCATGGACCTACTTTATAGCATTATTACCTTTTGCCAATAAGTGACTGATTTTGAATCATATTTCATTGTTTTCACGTCAGGCCTACGTGACAGATTATGGTTTTTGAGCAAATGAGTCATGTCAAGATTTAAAAATATTTAAGCAACACTTAAGATATTAGTTCACTTCAAAAAATGTAGTCATTCAGAGTATGTTCTATCCTAGGTATTGCAAATGCTATTTGCCTCAAATTGAGAGTGGATCTTCAGCTGCCCAGAAGCTTGAGGACCTGACAATGTATTGGTAATTTTGTAGAGTTACAAATTCATTTAAAAAGATTTTGGGGCTTGAGCTCAGGCGGTTATGGTGCTTGCCCCACATGCGGGAGGATGCAAGTTCGAACCCCAGTATCACAGACACAAGAAGTGTTGGAGCCACGAAAGCCACATGAAAAACTAAATAAAATTGATTCTGTCAATGTCCCTCTTTCCTTAAAAAAATTGCTTTCAAGAGATGAAAATATTAATTAAAAAATTATCATAATCTCAAATATAGGGTAAGCAAGAAACTCATTTTGGTGTATTCTCATCTATATAGTCAGCTACTTCAGTCTTTTATCATTTTAGCAACACAGGAACTCAGATACCAATAAGCAGTTTATTGATGAATTATCTGGAAAATGATTTCCCATACATTGTAACCTTTCTCGAGTCGTTTTTTTAAACTTGGGGTATATTTCAATCAATTTACTGATAAGAGAGAAGCACATTGTAGGGGAGAGAAACTCGGTTTTATAAGAGGAAAGTTACTGCATTTACTGATTTGGAGACCAGTTTAACTTTTGGATTCATCACTTAGAAGCTGCAACTTTGCCAAACCAGTTATTTCCAACATTGTGACAAAATGCTCGGACATAAGCAACTTCAAAGGAGGAAAGATTTATTTAGGGTCACAATTTTAGACATGGCCACTTGGCCCCACTGCTTTTAGGTCTATGGAGAGGCAACAGTACATCAGGGCAGAGGAAACTTGTTCACCTTGGGGCGGCACAGCCTGGGACCCGACAGCCCCTGTAAGTAAGTGCTCCCAATGACGCAACTCCCTTCCACCGCCCCCAGCTCCCACGGGCTTCACCACGTCCCAGCTCTGGTAACTTGCCCCAGTCCTCCAGGCCGGGTGCAGAGTGGAGGAGGGCTCCCTGCTGTCTCGGGGCACTCGACGCACACCTCTGCTCATTTCGTTTTTGACAGAGCTCGTTCCCTCCTCTCGGTTTTGCTCTGCCCACACCAGGGCGAGGTTCAGCTGGGTCTGCCCAGCCCAGCAACCGCCACCTGCTCTCCCAGGCTCACGTTCTTCATGCACTCACGGCTCCACCCCCCGCCCTCTACCCGGAGGACGCACAGGGACACAAAGGCCGTGTCTCGTCCCTGCCCCCGGGGCTGGCACGTAGTAAGTGCCCATCCCTCGGGTGTGCACGGATCCACCCCACGTGAGGCAGGCTTTTACCTAGAACGAGCTCTTGCCCTCTCCAGGTAGGACCCAGAAGCCGGGGCCACCAAGTGGAGCCGACTGAGAGCCCCAGCACCTCCCAGGCGACCCAGACCCCTACCGAATCTGAGCCCGCGCGCGCCACGGCAGCCGCCCACCAGCTGCCGGGCGCCAACGCCCACATCCCCACCCTCCACCACGCAACATCTCGCTAGCGCCTCTCTGGGCGTCGCCGCGCGGGCTGCGCCGCCTGCGATTGGCCAAACGTGCCATAGCACCACCTCGGCCTACCGCGCGGTGCGCACTCTCATTGGTGAGCTGCAGCGTGAGGGGCGGGGTCGAATTCGGAGCGGCGGATCCGCTCCTGGAACTCCGCCCCCTGGTCCCTCGCTAGGGGCGAGCGGGTCTCGGCGGCTGAGGCGCGCGAAGGGCGTGCGGCGGTTACTCTGGTTACTGCGGAAGCGCCTCGCTGGGGAGGGCCGCCGTCGCCCGCGTGGGATGCTGGCTAGGACACCGTCGGGAACCGCCGCCTCTGAGCGAGGCTCCCGGTAGACCGCTGTTCTCCCGACTAGAAACCAAGTTTCGGGTTGGCGGGCCGGGCCGAGAAGCGTCGGGGCCGCGCTGCCGGAATCCGAGGCCGTCTTTTGTCCGGAAGGCAGTACGTGCGTTTCCCCGGAGGGTGGGCTGGCAGTGTCGCCGTCCAGGGGACAAGGCAGCTGTCCCCGCTTGCCAGCCGCCCCTGCGCCTCTGGCTGCCGCGGAGGCGAGGCCGCAGCTTTCCCTGCGCCCAGGTACCTGCTAGACTCCCCCGCTCCCATCCCCTTCCCAGTGCACACCTGCTGCTGAGGAGCGAAAAGAAACATCTTCCAGCAGGACGAGTAGACCTCAAAATACACAGCACCCGCCACCCAGCACGCCCCCGCGGACGGAGAGGAGTATGGATTGCCCGAAAGAGCAGCGAGTCTAATCGGGAGCAGTCGGAGCAGGCGACTTTTTAATACTCCCTTCTAAGTCCTGCACAGTTTGTCCTTCAGATTGTTTTGTAATAGCGCTACATGATTTTAAATTTTGATTTCTGACTTGTAATCCCGTGACAGTGTACGGGAGTTCGGCCGGTGCCCCTTGTCGCACAGCTCGGAGAGAGCCTCTACCAAAATCCTAGTGGGGGAGAGGAGAGTCTCAGCTTCGAATCGGTACCACCAAAGAAGCCTCTGGAACCATGTGGACTTTTCTCGGCATTGCCACTTTCACCTATTTTTATAAGAAATGCGGGGACTTCATCACTTTGGCCAACAAGGAACTCCTCTTGTGCGTGCTGGTGTTCCTGTCTCTGGGCCTGGTGCTCTCCTACCGCTTTCGACACCGAAGCGGGGGCCTCTTGTGGCGCCAGCAGAGTGGCTCTCAGTTCGCCCTCTTCTCGGATATTCTCTCAGCTTTGCCACTTATTGGCTTCTTCTGGGCCAAGTCACCGCCTGCATCAGAAAAGAAGGAGCGGCTAGAGTCCAGGAGGGTAGGTTGAGTTCAAAGAGTGAGAATGAATGAGTGAATTTTCTTTAAAGTGCCAAAGGTGGCAGCTTAGATACTCCAGTATAACTTCTCATTTAGGTAAAAGTTGTAAAACCCTGTGCCTTGGCTTCATCCTTGATGGTAGGAAAAAGTGAAAAGGTTTAATTTACCATAGACTGAATTTCACATGAGGGTTGGGTATCAATGTGTTTACGAAACACCTAATCAAATGTGAGAATTTCATTTTGAAGGAGGATTGAACCAGTTGTGCTGATGGGAAAAAAATTGGTTTATTTAAATTCTTGGGAAAAGATTGTATTTATTTATTTATTTTATTTTATTTTTTAAAGAGAGAGGGACAGTGAGAGAGACAGAGAAAGAGAAACAACTTTATTTAGTTTTTCACATGGCCTTAGTTGCTCCAAAATTTAGTTGTGTACGTGGTGCTGGGGTTTGAACCCGGGTGCTCGTGCTTGACAGGCAAGCGCCAAAATCGCTGAGCCACTGCTCCAGCCCAAAAGATTGTATTTATACCTGGGAAGAAATCAACTTTCAGCAGGTAAATCCATTACTTATGTGACCACTCTCTGGGGAAAGTGACAGGACAGTTTGAAAAGCAATAAAAAATGCTCCACATTTTGAAACCTTGGACAAAGCCTTTCTGCCCTAGTCTGTAGGGACATGGATTGAATCCGTGTAGTCCTGTTTGAAGTCAAGGGACTAGTCGAGTGATGTCCACAGTGTAGTGGTGTTCCTGATCAGAGGCTGGGTCTCAAAATACATGTGAAGTTAGGACTCCTGTGAAGGGAATGGAGGAGACCAGCGAGATGAGAGGGACAGGTCACAGAGGCCAGGCCTTGAAGGGACTGTTTACCAAGGGTGTTTGGACTTTTTCTGATTATGCTGGAGATTTTAGGCATGGGAGTTAATATGCTCCATTTTTGACTTTTAAAAAGAACATTCCAGTTTGTGAAGTGTAAAATGGATTGTAGGGGATCAAGAATAGAAGCAGGGATATCAGGCTTTTAGCAGGAAACCCTGTGAGGCATGGCTTTTAGTGGCTTAGGGTTAGGGTGAGTCACTTACAAAGTAATTTAGAGTTCTGGATTGTGTGATTTTGCTGTATCCACAATGTAGATTAGCAAGGTTAATAGAAGAGAGGAACATGATTATTTTTGTTCTGTTTCAGACTGTGAGACTTGGCAAATTGCTTTATTTCTGTAAGAATCAGTTACCTTTTCCATTAGGTAAGGATGGTACCCTCCTTGTTGGTAGTTAGGGATTTGAATGATTTAATATTTGTAAAATGCCTGGTCTATACCCACCTAATAAACAGTAGTTATTAATATCAGCCTAAAGACAGCACACTGAGTTGGAGCAGTGGAAAGGGTTGGAGAGGGGATCTGTCATTATACTGGGTAGAGAAATTTTGGAGTAGGAAAACTGGGTTGCCAGTAGTCAGTATTGATTCCTTGTTGTGAATGCCTCAAGCTTTCTCCTTACTCCTTAGAAAGGAGGGAGTAGCTAGAGTGTGGTTTATTGAGCACTAAGTTCCCATTTATATTTTCTCAATTGATCAAACTCTGAAAGACTTGACTCTTTGCGGAGTGCTCCTTCTAGGAGAGAGGGCAGGTGTGTGCTTGTGCTTGAGAGAGAGAGGGAGGGAGGAAACTTTTAGGAAGAAAAATTTAATAAAAAATGATTACTATGACAAAGGGGAGGGCTTGTCTTGCTCCCAGAATAGTAATCTAAATAAAATCAGTTGTTCTGGTCATTAAGAGACAGTGATGGGAAGAATAGACTCTATTGTGTTCTCTCCTTGGAGGTAACAAAAAATGGAATGGATAAGGCTTCAGTCCATTACAGAGATGAGAGAATGCTGGGTGAATATTAGAATCACAAAGCATTAAAGTTCTAAAGGATTTTAGACTTTGTCACCTTTTTTTTTGGCTGAGTTCATTTACTAAGACCTCTTTGAATGGCATGTACTCTTACCTTAAACATTAAGGTCAAAGAACTGCAAGAAACCTGGTTCCTTGCAATTCTTTATTTGCTATGTATTCAAATTTGTGAAACTAATTTGAATCTTTTTTTTTTTTTTTTAAAAAGAGAGAGGGACAGTGAGAGACAGAGAAAGAGAGAAACAACTTTATTAAGTTTTTCATATGGCCTTAGTTGCTCCAACACTCAGTTGTGTACGTGGTGCTGGGGTTTGAACCCGGGTCCTCGTGCTTGCCAGGCAAGCGCCGAAACCGCTGAGCCACCGCTCCAGCCCTAATTTGAATCTTTTTAAAAGACGAATTCAGTCTTGTAACATGTACATTTGTGGGTAGACAAATACATGTTGCGAGACTGAATTCGTCTTTAAAAAAACTAGCATGCACTATAATTCTCAGAGAATATAAATCTCTCAAAACAGGACTTTTTCATCTTCTATGATCAAAGTTTTTTTGCTATCCAATCAGTGATAGGTTTAATGTTGGTTGTTATCCTTAAATTGGAGCACCAACTGTTTGACCAGTCAGAGTATCAGGATGGGGTGAAGGGAAGGAAGGAACAAACTAAAAATGTGCATGTATGTTAAGGACTAAAATTGTAAACAAGTCAAATCCCAAGGGGCAGCATGAGTTATTCTGTATTTTAAAAATTTTATTAATTTAAGTAATACTCAGTTAATAGATCTGCATCCATGATTTGATAGTCTTTTTGTTGTGGCAACTGATTTTTCCAGTGAAAATCTAGGAGGAGGATAAATATCTTTAGAAATAATTAAATGGTACTGAGTGATGTGTAATATGGTTAAATAGGAAGTTGTAAGAGATTTGCATCTGGTAGATGCTTAGTATATACTTGAAGAATTGAATGATTAATGATAGAATTTGCCATCTAATGTCTTTGAATCCCTTTTTAGGCATTTGTTATGTTTAGCTTGGTATGCATATCTACATACATCTGCATAACAGCATTTTCTAAATATTGTGTTTGGGAAAAGGAATATATATTTAAATTTATTGAAATATATATTTTAATTAGTCAATATTTTGCTATGATTGATTTTTATTTATGGTATAGATTTAAAAATGTAGCAGTTCATTTGGTTTAATAGAATTTGGTGCATCTAAATGGTAGTAGTGTGATATAAAGGTAACAAACTTGGAAACATAATTCCCTTTTTTATTAAACAGCACAGAAAAGGAATCAATATTTCAGAAACAACCTCAATAGGAGCAGCTACCTCTGTTTCAACATCTTCTTTAAATGATCCAGAAGTCATCATCGTGGGATCTGGTGTACTTGGCTCTGCTTTGGCAGCAGTGCTTTCCAGAGATGGAAGAAAGGTGACTGTAATTGAGAGAGATTTAAAAGAACCCGACAGAATAGTCGGAGAGTTTCTGCAGCCAGGTGGTTGTCATGTTCTGAAAGATCTCGGTCTTGGAGGTAGGTTTTGTGGATTTTCGGGAGTCATGTGGTATAATCAAGCTCTCTTCACTTTGGACTATTCCATGTCTAATAAAAAGATATTCCATTTTATTTTCATTTATAAAATTAACTATATTCGCCATGCTAGTGGTACATGAGAATCTCAAGTTCAAGGCCAGCCTCAGCAACTTAGAGAGGCCCTAAGTGACTTAGTGAGACACTTGACTCCAAAAAAAGGGTTGAGATTATGGCTCAGTGGTTACGTGCCCATGGGTTCCGTTCCTGGTACCAAAATAAATAAATAAATAAATAAATATATTTATATATATTCATTTATCATATATATGATAAATAAATTTAACTATACTTATTTACCAATAAATTTGCATAAAAATGATAGCAAAGGAGAAAATATTCATCTAGTTGTATGAGGAGATAAGAAGTAGACATTAGAAGAGGTAATGAAACATCTACAAAATTGTAAAGGTCAAAATTAAGGACTTGGAAAACTCCTAGAAAGGGGACATGAAATTTAGTACAAGGTGAAGAGGTGTGGTGGTACACACCTGTAATTCTAGTTACTCAGGAGGCTGGGCAAGAGGTTGGCAAGCTTGAGGTTAGCCTCAGCAGCTTAGGAAGAACCTGTCTCAAAAAGGGCTGAGTGGTTGAGGGCCCCTGGGTTTAATCCTCAGGGCCAAAAAAAAAAAAAAAAAAAAAAAATAGGGGTGGGGGACTACCATTTGTGGAGTTCTATGGAGTGAATAAGGCACAGTACAAAAACACTTAGGCTGTGGGGTGAGAAGCGCCTTACTTGGTGTTCGTAGTAGGAAGTACGGTGTGTTAATTCAAAGCACTGATTCTGATTGTGAAACTAGATCGCCTGCGTTCGAATGCCAGCTCTGGCTCTTGAAAGCTGTGTCACCTTGCCTAAGTATGCCCCGTTAAACTAAGTAACCGAACCTTCTGCATAGTAGTTGCCTTCTTTTTAAAATGGCATACTAAGAATCTCTGCTTCGTGTGCTATTATGAGGATTAACTTAATTCATACACATCTTTGAAGCATTCAGAACAGAGCCTGCATCTTGCAGGCACTATTTATGTGTTGGCTCTTTTGCTGAAGGGAACTGAAAAAGAGATGAATATAACTAGAAAGTCATGGATGATGCAGAAGACAGAGTGGCGTGAGTTTAAGATTGGAGATCCTGCAGGGCCTCGAAGGCAATCAACACATCTCCTTTTCTGTCGGAAATAGTGGCTTCAGGCCTCCAAGAGCAACTCACAGTTTTATACCCTGCTTCAATCTGTCCGTACAGATTTCAATCTGACTGAAAAATTCCCCCCCTTTTTTTGTGGTGCTTGGGGAGGGAGCCCGAGGCCTAGTGCATGCTAAGTGCTTGCTCTGTCATTGAGATACATCCCTGGCCCTGGACTTTGTTTCACTTTGCTCTTTAAATGGTCATCATGAGGGCTGGGGCCGTGGCTCAGCGGTTTCAGCGCTTGCCTGGCAAGCAT
>PVKS010022050.1:0-11395 GCA_004027875.1 Aplodontia rufa | reverse complement strand
CTTAGACTCATTGCTAAGTTCAAATGAGTGATGATAGAGTTTGGACTAGCATGATAGCAGAGAAAATTTAAAAAAGTGGACAAATTTATGATAAAATTAAGAGACAGGAGTGTCATGAGGAATTGGTGTGAGATATGAGAAATAGGGTGCTATCCAAAGTGGTTCCTAGATTTTGACTTGAGCAGCTGGTAGATGGGGGTACCATTTGCTGATAAGACCAGGAGAGGAGCCAGATGTAGGGGGAAATTTGGGGAGAACCTATCAAAATGGGAAATGTCAGATTGCATATATGAATCTAAAGTGCAGAGAGCATTTTGTGCTGACCGGTTATAAACTTCAGAGCTGTCGGCATGTTGGTGGTATTTGAAAGCTGTTGCGATGATTGAGACCACCTAAAGACAAAGTAGGCAGAAGAGAAGACGCAATAAACCAAACCCTGGGAAACGGTGTTTAAAGACTAGAGAAAGGAAAGCATGCAAGAGAGGCTGGGAAGGAACTGGCAGAATGGGAGGGGAAAGCCAGAACTGTTTGATGTCATTTAACCCAGTTGAAGGGAATATTTTGGTAGGAGGGACTGGGTATTTGTAAATGGAAGGACACCTTGTAAAAGGTAAGATATGGTAAGTGTAGACAGTGAACATTGGATTTGGCAATTTTTGATATTGACAAGAAAACCAGACCAAAATGAATTGGAGATTTAAAAATTTGAGACTAGAAAACTGTTCTTCAGAATCTTTTGTAATAACATAATGCAGGGCAGTAGGGAGATGGGGTTTTGGGGGCAAAAAAGATATTTGGATATGGAAGTACGTTTGGTAATGGATAATAAAGAAGAGAGGGAGAAACTTGATGCAAGAGAGGGAGGAAGTGACAAGTGACAATCATTCATTTAGTAAGCATTTTTGTATGGCAGATTCTGTTCTCGATGCTGAAGCTACAGTTGTGGAAAAAAAAACCACACAACTTCCAGCCCTCATGGAGAATACATCCTAGTGGGTAGTAGGGAGGAAGTGATAGAACATAAATAAAATTTAGACTATATGGAACATACATATGAACATCATATAGGCTTTAGAGAAAATTCAGAAAAGGGGATAGAGATTTGGGGGTTGGGTGTAATTTCAAGTAGCGAGAAGATAACATTGAGTAAAGAACTCAGAGAGGTGAGGGAGTGAGCCCTGGTGATACCTGGAGGAAAGAATTCCAGGCAGAGCTTACAAAGTAGAAAAGCCTTGCCTTGTGGGAGAGCTAGCTGGCCTGTTGGCCTGGGCAGTGTGAGTGAAGTGCAGCTAACGAAGGGTGACAAAACAGGGTGGAGCTCACAGGACATTGTTGCCCATTCTGAGGATTTGGTTGTACTCCAAAAGGAAGCCATTGGAGAATTTTAGGAAGAGTTATTAGATCTCCTACTTTGAACATTTGATTGAAAGTATTATTTAAAATTATTCTGATTATAGTGTGGCAGAGGTCAAAGTGGTAAGGTCAGGAGGGAATCTGTGTGGAGGTTGTTGCAGAATCAACAGGATTGCAGCAGTAGAGGTGTGGGAAGCAGACACATTCTGAAGTATGTTTTGAAAGTAGGACCTGCTGATGAGTCACATGTTAAGTGAGAAAGGGGGAAGACGGATGGGAGGAGTCCAGGTACTTAAATGAGGCCAGAAGACAAAGACATTGCCAAGAGGAATTACAGGACTGGACCCTGGGACTGAGTGAGGAAGCGTGGAACAAGTGGAACAGGTACAGCGAAGGGAGGTTCCGTCTCTGTTCTTTCAGGTTCTCCTTCATGAGAGACTCGTTTGAGGCACATTGCACAACATCCAGGGACAGAAGTTTGTTAACCCTGTATTTGAACATTCTGATGAGAATGAGAAATGACTAATGACTGAACACAGAATCGTCTAGAGATTCAGATCTCTAGACAGATGTGAACACAGATGGCCTTATAGGACATCTCCATGGTGTACCTCAAAGGATTCTTGTTTTTTTTTTTTTAAAGAGGGATAGTGAGAGAAAGAATCAATTTTATTTTAGTTTTTTCTGTGGCTTTTATTGCTCTGACATTTTGTTGTGTACATGGTGCTGTGGTTCGAACCCACATCCCTGTGCATGCCAGGCAAGCGCTGCAACTGCTGAGCCACTGCTCCAGCCCCTCAAAGGATTCTTATATGTCAGTTGCAGTCCCCTTGATCTTGGATTTCCTAGCCTCCAAAACTATAAAGAATAACTTTCTGTTCTTTATATAATAACCAGTCTCAGGTATTCTGTTATAGCAATACAAAAATGACTACTAAAACATGATCCACCCATCTCCTAAAGGCCCTATATCCCAGTATCATCACCCTGGGGGTTAGGGTTTCAGCACAGGAATTTGTGGGTGAAGAGGGGCATAAACATTCAGGCTATGGAATATTTAAACATATTTGCATCACTTTGAATATATGTGCTAAAGTTCACTTTTTCAACATAAATGTGTTTCCAGTACTGTTAAACATTGTCATTTAAAGCCTATTCATAGTATTTCCTCAATTGATGCTTCATAATGTACTTTATTTACTTTTTTCTTTCTTTGTACTGGGGGTTGAACCCAGGGGCACTTAACTGTTGCAAGGTAACCAGTGAGAGATCAAGCTGAGACCAATGTATACCAAACGGAGAGTCTTTATTAGCCAGCTGGCGACCGCCCCCACAGCAAGGTGCTGTTGGGAGCAGAGCCCCGATCCTCTTTTTGCAGGGCCATAAAGGCAAAAATCATATCCTCCTAGGCTTTCTGGGTTCTGCAGGAGCACAAAACAAGCTCATTTACAAAAGCCAAAAATGCAGTTATGGCAGTTACATTGAGGAACAAGGGAAAAATCGCATCCTGGTTGGCAGGGGCTACAGAACATCTGAAAGACTTTCGATACCTTGGGGCTCTCCACACTCAGGGGAGGTCAGCTAGAGTGCAGACAGAGAGTCTGTTAGGCTAATGGCCTTGTCACATAACCACTGGGCTGCATCCCCAGCCTGTTTTTTCTTTTTAATTTTTTCTTTTGAGATAGGGTCTAAGTTGATGAGACTGACTTTGAATTTGGATTCCTACTGCCTCAGCCTCCCAAGATGTGGGATTACAGGCATGTGCCACTGCTCCTAGCTACTTTATTTACTTTTTGAACTTAGATTAATATTTGGATTATTTTCAGTTATTTTTTATATAGATAATACAATAGCGAACCTACTCTTGCATTTGACTTTAAAAATTATTTAAAAAGTATGCATTATCTTTAGGGTAAATTTGTTGAATTAATTTCCAAGATTAGGATTATTACTTCAAAGGATGCTAACTAACTTCTTCATGTTGTTGATAATTATTGTTATACTTCAAAAATGTTGGGGCTGGAACGGTGGCTCAGCGGTTACAGCGCTTGCCTGGCATGAGCGAAGATGCAGGTTCATACACCAGTACCACGTACACAACAAAGTGTCAGAGCAACGAAAGCCACATTATAAACTAAATAAAGTTGATTCTCTCTTTCATTGTCCCTATTAAAAAAAATTATTGTTTATTGCGTTACCAGTAATATATGAATTTATCAATTTTATCATAACTTCACCAGCAATTTTGATAGATTTGGTGTCTCCTTCAATTTGTAGTTTATTGATTTTTAAAAATCAAGTTTTAACATTTTTCTCATCACT
Organism: Aplodontia rufa; assembly: GCA_004027875.1. Lineage (NCBI taxonomy): Eukaryota > Metazoa > Chordata > Mammalia > Rodentia > Aplodontiidae > Aplodontia > Aplodontia rufa. The sequence continues at coordinate 7,720 of PVKS010022050.1, read as the reverse complement.
GTTCCTATATTGCTTTGCATAAATCACCAATAACCATTTTTTTGTCCGTTATTATTGGTAGCTAATATTTTCCTGTGGTATTGAGTACATTTTATATATTAATATTACTTCTTTTTTATTGGATGTTTTTCCAAGGTGTGCTTTATCATTTTCAATTGGTATTTTAAAAATGTTATTTTCTACTGAAAATTTTTTTCTATTCAAATTTCTTGTACTGACTTAAAATTAAGAAAATCCCCTTTACATAAATCTAATGAATTCAGTGTTTTGTTTGCTGTTAGGTTTTCTATTATTTTTCTATTATTTGATTTACCAAAAATTGCTCTAAAGTGTGTACTAGATGAGTTTTGATGGGTGATAAGAAGGCGCCGGCATTTAGGAAATGTCCTGCCCTTGCTGTTTACTTGGGAAATATACTTTCTCCTACCATACGTATGGGTAACAAATACAACTAAAATACTAAAATCTATGATATTTTCATATCCATACTCTTTTTATTTTATTCTTTTTCTTTCCTTTGTGTGTTTGGGTGTGGCAAATCTACTTATCTATATATTTTAAAAATGTTAGGAACTGAATGTGTTCTTAATCTTTGTGGCCAGAGCAACTTAACTCAGGAAAGGATTATGGCTTATTTCATTTCAGGTTGCTTTTTCTTGCTTATCTTTCTGAGGTTAAGTGGGATTACAGACCTGAAATAATTGTGTTGTTATCTTTGATTGGTACTATAGATGTGCTAAGACCCTGTTGTCATCTAGAAACATTAAAATTTCTGAAATAGTTATATTAATTGCTTAATTCTCCATATGATCTTGTAGCTTTATGAAGCAGAGATTTATTTTCACCGTCTCTGTCCTTGGTACCTAGTATAACTCTGGGCATATTAACAAAATTGATGGTTTTGAACTGAATTGTTTTACAGATACAGTAGAAGGTCTTGATGCCCAGCTTGTAAATGGCTACATAATTCATGATCGGGAAAGCAAATCCGAGGTTCAGATTCCTTACCCTCTGTCAGAAAACAATCAAGTGCAGAGTGGAAGAGCTTTCCATCATGGAAGATTCATCATGAGTCTCCGGAAAGCAGCCATGGCAGAGCCCAAGTAAGACGACAGCTTCAAATGTATAATGTTAAAGAATTGAATTTGGCCTTTGTACAAATAGGTTTTATGAATTTTCATGAAAAATTTGGACACGTTCTAGAACATAGGTATAATACCACAAGTTTTATATTCATTGCCTTTAAGAAGATCATATAGAGAATTTTCATTTTAATGACAGAACAACAGAGAATTTTCCTTTGACTAAAAATTATGTGATTTTTAAATCAATTGAAATTAAGAGGATATACTTGTTATAACTAAGGCATAAATTCATGTGTGCCCGTTGGGGAATTTGTAGTTAGGATGTTTTATAACAAATCAGGACCAAGGACTGCAAGGAAAAATTCCTATTTTCTTCTTAGTGAGGACCTAGTGTGACAGGACTGGCTGCTTCTCTTGATTTTTAACTTAATATTTACCTGTAACCTTTAAATGCTATAATTAGGAAGTTTTAAACATGAGGACACTCATTGTGATGGAATGTATCAGTTTATCATAACTTCACAGAATTTATCATTTTTATCATAACTTTTATCTACTTCAGAGAATTATTAATTTTTTCATAACTTCATCCACTTCACTTGGTTAAGTGTTGACAAACCAAGTGAAGTGGACTTATCTGTAGGTCTAAAAAGACTTTGATGTCTATGGAAGTAGAATATGTTCATTGTATAAAAATGGAAAAATGCCCTAAATGTAGAGATTATTAAAAAATATATAAATATGTAAATATAAATATATATATATGTGTATATATATATATTTAAGAGAGAGGGACAGTGAAAGGGGGGAGAGAGAATCCACTTTTATTTAGTTTTCATGTTGCTTTTGTTGCTTTGATACTTTGTCGTGTACGTGGTGCTGGGGCTTGAACCCGTGTCCTTGCGCATGCCAGGCAAGCGCTGTAGCCATTGAACCACTGCTCTAGCCCTGAGATTATAAATGTTGATCTTTATGACAGAAAATAACTGTTCTAATAATTTGTGGGATAACTTGCAGTTCTTCCCCACCTCAATTTATGAATATGTGTAAATATATAATTTCTCTGCATGCATTTGGTTTTGTAGTGAATTAAGATAAAAATCTAGTGTTCTTTTAAAAATATTTTAATATCATTTCATCAGTAATATGTATTAAATGTTGACAGATGATAAAATAAAAACCACACATAACTCTAAAACTTGGTAATGATGGGTTTGCTTTTTGTTATTCTAGACCTTTTTCTGTGCACATGTATGAGCACCCATGTGTCCAGTTTATATGGGTAAACTGGAGTTAAGGGCTAAGGAATTTATCATACCTAATTGAAGTTGCTCAGGTGTGCTTCTATGGAAATTTATTTCTGTTCATTTATCCTTCAGTGCAAAGTTTATTGAAGGCACTGTGTTACAGTTACTAGAGGAAGATGATGCTGTGATGGGAGTTCAGTACAAGGATAAAGAGACTGGAGATATCAAGGTGAGACTCATCAAATGTCATCTCTTCCTAACACATGATTTTCCTTTTTTTCCTCCCCCACCCTTTTTTTTTTTAAAGAGAGAAGGACACAGAGAGAGAGACAGAAAGACAGAGAGAATCAGTTTTTATTGAATTTTTCACATGGCTTTCATTGCTCTGATACTTAGTCGTGTATGTGGGTGCTGGGGTTTGAACCCATATACTTGCGCATGCTGGGCAAGCACCGTAACCACCAAGCCACTGCTCCAGCCCCTCTCCTTTCCCTTTTATTTTTTAAAAACTTCAAAAAAATTTTTTTTAAAATTTTAGTTTTTGGTACTGGGGATTGAACCAAGAGGCTCTTAACTACTGAACTGCATCCCTAGCATTTTTCATTTTTTGAGATAGGGTCTTGCTAAGTTGCTTAAGACCTCACTAAGTTTCTGAGGCTGGTTTTGAACTTGTGATCTCCTAAATCAGCCTCCTGAGCCACTGGGATTATAGGCATGCACCACTATGTCCAGCCTTTGCTCCCTTTTAGAAACAGTATACTCACCAACTTATATTCACCAGATGGACTGAGTCCTGTGCAGGAGGGTAGGTTGCAGATTGCAACATTGCTTTTAGAGCCCCTCGGAATGCTGTCAGAAACTTTGAAAACATAAACCAGTATACTCCCAATATTAAAAACTGAAATAAGGGGGCTGGAGTGGTGGCTCAGTGGTTTCGGCGCTTGCCTGACAAGCGTGAGGACCCGGGTTCAAACCCCAGCACCACGTACACAACTAAGTGTTGGAGCAACTAAGGCCATGTGAAAAACTAAATAAAGTTGTTTCTTACTCTGTCTCTCTCACTGTCACTCTCTCTTAAAAAAAAAAAATACTGAAATGAGAAATAAACAGCAGAGAAGCAAAGAGGAACTAGTAGGGGGAAAAAGGAAGGAGTCAACAGAAAACAGGTGTTTCAGATAAAAAGCAATTTTTTAAAGCCGAAAGAGAATCTTTTTTACTATTGGTGCATTAAAGTTGTACATGCTGATGGGATTTGTTGTTACATATTCATACATGCACACAATATAATAATATAATTTGGTCTTCAGCACTCTGCATCTCCTCCTGTCCCCTGGTCCCCTGCCTCTGCTGATCACCCCTTGAAATTGACTATGGGGTAATTATTTAGTTTCCTAGGGGCACAAAATTTATTTTTAAAAGAATCTTTTTTTAAATAGATAAAACCTTTATTTAAAAAATTTCATTGTTGGGGCTGGAGCGGTAGCTGGCGCTTGCCTGGCATGCATGAGTATGTGAGTTCGAACCCCAGTACCATGTATAAAACGAGGTCTTGGAGCAACGAAAGCCACATGAAAAACTGAATAAAAATTGTTTCTCTCTCTCACTCTCTCCCTGTCCCTCTTTAAAAAGAAAAAAAAGTTTACAAGTGTTTCTATGCTCAGACTATATAGTAATATTAATATATATACAGCCATTTATAAAATTCCTGAGCCCTAGCTGCTGACTAAAAGCACTATATGAAGTTTGAAAAATTCTAGAATGAATCAGGCTAGTCCTTCAAATTTTTAATGAGATTCATTCTTCTGTGGTCCATGCATGCCTTGTTATTTTCCTTCTGGTGCATCAGGATGGAGAGTAATTCCTATCGGTTTCAGTAGTGGAGCTGCAAAACGAGGGTGTTCTCAGGAACTCAAGAGGAAGTGTCCCAAAAGATTGGTCAAGCATCATCTTAAGTCAACTGCCCTCTCTAAGGCTGTCTGATAATGTTTAACTCCATTCATACCCGTTCTTCAAGGACGGACTGTCTTCACCTGTGCCGCGTGTTCTAACCGCTTAGTGAGTGTGTTTAACTCCATTCATACCCGTTCTTCAAGGACGGACTGTCTTCACCTGTGCCGCGTGTTCTAACCACTTAGTGTGTTTAACTCCATTCATACCCGTTCTTCAAGGACGGACTGTCTTCACCTGCACTGCATGTTCTAACCACTTAGCAGTGTGTTTAACTCCATTCATACCCGTTCTTCAAGGACAGACTGTCTTCACCTCTGCTGCGTGTTCTAACCACTTAGCGAGTGTGTTTAACTCCATTCATACACGTTCTTCAAGGACAGACTGTCTTCACCTGTACTGCTGTTCTAACCACTTAGCGAGTGTTCTTTTCCTGTGTCGTAGGAACTCCATGCTCCACTGACTGTTGTAGCAGATGGACTTTTCTCCAAGTTCAGGAAAAATCTGATCTCCAGCAAAGTTTCTGTTTCATCTCATTTTGTTGGCTTCCTTATGAAGGTATGGTAAATGTACAATTGTAGAAAAATAAAAGCAGCTTGAACTTTTAAAATTATTTAATATTTTATTTATTTATTTTTTTAGAATGCACCACAGTTTATAGCCAATCACGCTGAACTTCTTTTAGTTAATCCAAGTCCAGTTCTCATCTACCAGATTTCATCCAGTGAAACTAGAGTACTTGTTGATATTCGTGGAGAATTGCCAAGGAATTTGAGAGAATACATGGCTGAACAAATTTACCCACAGATACCTGGTAAGAAGTAGGGTTTTACTCCCATTGTAGTCAGTAGTCTGAAAGCAGAGCTCACAAAAGGGTCTCTGTCTTCTGTTTTCCTTAGAGCTATTTCTGTAATAGGCTAGAGGTAACGATGATAGGTGAAAAATGCATTCAGTTAGCTGGATACTCTGGAGCTGAACTATTTAAATAAACTGGCACAGAAATAAGTGAAAGGAAGTTAAATTTTTAAAAAAGGTATTTGTGTGTGTGTGTGTGTGTGTGTGTGTGTGTGTGTGATAATTGAAGCATAGATTTCCAAGTAGTTGTTAGGGTTGGCTAGTATAGCATTTTTTTGATATTCTGGACAGAAGTCTAAAGTCTTTGCAGTCTTAAAATATCTCTTGTACTTAACTATTTTTGTACCTGATTTTCATAGTAGTGAAATACCATTTATTGCAAGTCTACTATATAAGGAGTGTTTTACAAATAAAACTTGTTTTAATCTATGCAACCACCCTGAGGTAGGCACTACCATCATTGTTCCCACATTACACATAAGAGAAGTAAAGTTCAGAGAGATTACTTAGCTTCTCCAAGGATGACCTACAGAGTGAGCATCCCTTATCCAAAATCAGAAGTATTTCATTTCATATTTTGGAATATTTGTATAAACTATACTGGTTGAACATCTCTCATGGGAATCTGAAATCCAGATGCTCCCAGATCTGAAACTTTTATGTGTCATGTCAGCAGTTTCAAATACTGGATTAGGGAGTGCTCCACCTGTATTAGTGATGGTTGCAGAGCCACGGTTGGTATCTGCGCTGACTGGCCTACAACATGTCTGCTTCAACGTGCCTGCCCCCAGAACTGAGAGCTCTAAGGGATCTTCAATATTATTTTTGTTTGGAGTTGAATACAAAGGCTTTATGAGATTTCAGACATCTTATGGTACTGGTTTTCTAGATTTTCCTTTTGAGAATGGAAAGATATAAAAAAGAAACGTACGGTTAAGAATGTTGGTAAAAGGGCTGGAGGTGTAGCTCAATGGTAGAGTGCAAGACCAGCATATGTGAGGTCGTGGTTGTGGTTTAATCCACAGCATGGGGGAAAAAATTTTTTTAAACAGAAAATTGAATGAAAACTGCTTGTTGATAATGATATGATTATAGAGTAATAGGAAACTGTTTAGTATAAGTACCCTTAGGCAAAAAATTCTGCTCTTATTCAAGTAATTTTTATAAACTAGATTTCAGTAAAAACAAAAAAACTAGGGTACAGACAAAAACTAGGGAGTAACCTGTCCTTAAGACATTTTAACCCACCCTAATCTTTAACAAAGCACGACCTAGCAGCCCTTTCAGAAGGAGCTTATGCAAATAGTCATAAGGTCACACTAGGGTGGCTGATGAAATGGAGGTGAAGGTCAGACCCCAATAATTGTCACAAGGTCACTCTAGGGCAGCTGACAAAATAGAATGGTCAGACTCCAACAGAACCATTTTGTTAATATCTAGGTATTCTACTTATATGTTAATATAAAGATATTTTGTTAATATCTAACAATATTTAAAAAAGGGAAATTCAGTGGACAATGTAGATTTTTAGCAATGACATTTTCAAGATGCATATGGAAACATTTTGATAAAGTTTCATTCAGTAAAGCCACTTCTGAAGCTTTTAGATGGGAAAATGAGATAAACCTATTTAGGTAAAGAATCATCCATTAGCTGACATTTTTAGCATTTATTTTCTTTTTTTGTAGATTGTGGTTTTTATTTGTTTCTGTAATCTGGAGGTTAATTGGAACACAGTGCCCTGAAACCATGGATAGGAACTATTTGTAGGTTTATATTAATACTGGTTGGAACACAAAAATTCTATTCCTTGTATGAATGGTGTTTTGTTTGTTTGTTTGTTTTTTTTAAGAGAGAAAAAATTTTATTTAGTTTTTCATGTGGCTTTCTTTGCTCTGACACTTTGTTGTGTACATGGTGCTGGGGTTAACTCCATCCCTGCACCTGCCAGGCAAGTGCCATAACCGCTAAATGTGATAGTTTTGACTTGGGCATTCTGTTCCTTCATTCTCATACTGGGAACTCTATGAGAGTTCATTTTCCATACGGTTAGAAGCACAAAACTTATACGTATCTCGGAGATGAGCTAATCCAACCATTTCATTTTATAGATATGGAAACTGAAGCTCAGAAAGGTAGAGCTGGCCTGTGTCTTTAAATCTGATTCTTTTTCTAGTATGTTATTTGTGTATTGGTGTAGTATATTTCATCTACTAGTATCCGGATGTGTTGATTGCAATAAATTACATACCAATAGCTATCAGTTAACATTTAGAAGAGGGGTGGGTAGCTTTCTCCCTGCGTTACCTGATTTTGTCTCATTCTTTAGATTCCTTAGTCATTCCTTAGCATGAATAACTAGGTGCTTAATGAATAATTTATTTAATAAAAAGCTAATTAGTTCTTGATTTGTGCTTAATAATTTAATTAATAAAATTAATAAAATAGTTAATTAGTTCTTGCTTTATTACAAGGTATGTATGTATGTATCAACCATAACAGGTATACAGTAGGTATTTGTTTATACTTAATATTTGTTTATACTTAATATGTGATAATTTTTACCTGCATTTTAAAAAATTTTAT
>PVKS010022049.1:0-34322 GCA_004027875.1 Aplodontia rufa | reverse complement strand
AGTCTCTGAGATTGGGATACTTCACTTAGCATAACTTTTTCCATCTCCATCCATTTATCATCTTTTCTAATGGCCGAGTAGTATTCCATTGTATATATGTACCAAAGTTTTTGAATCCACTCGTCAAGTGAGGGGCATCTGGGTTGGTTCCAAAGTCTAGTTATAGTAAATTGAGGGAAGCTCTCTTCTTAAGCCTGAAGATCTCCTATTTTGTTATTTAAGACTCAGCTCAAATGCTTTTCTGTGAAAATTTTGCCTGCTCATACTTGGTGATCAACCCCAAGGTCACCACGGGTTTGCACAGCCTCTGTGCACCCACAGTACTTTGTCCTTGCCCACTCTAGTGAACTGAAGTGTATTTGACTGTGAACCTACATCCTCATTTAGATTGTGAGCTTGTCTGTGTTTTGCTCATTTAGCTCTCTCCAGAGTACCTGCTCTAAAGGTGTTTGTTGTAAATAAATAAATGATGTATAATAAATACAGCTCTACTAAAGCAATGGCAAAGATTTGTCTTTCAAACTAGTAATGGTAGCAGAGTCCTGTACACTGTGATGACTGGAGGAAGTTGAGGAGGCAAGGAGAGAGGGGCCTTCCTCAGCAAAAGCTCAGGCACAATAAAATAAGGACCAGCACCCATGTAGGACTGCCAATCTTCCATCCATGGAGGCATTTTATTTTTCTCTGCTTTGGGAAATAATGGCAGAAGGTGGAGTGACTAAGATGTTTTGATGAGATTATTTCACTGCTTAATGGATTAGGCTGCATATTTTATATTGTTGTAATGTGTTTCCAAAATGTGTGCTTCAACCTCTGTGCCTTTTTAACTTAGTAAGTGCAATATTCTGAACAAAATGGAATTTTTCTTCTGAGGTTGAAGCTATTGAATGCATTAAGGCCATGATAGCATCCAGACCCCTGCTCTGATTTCTTCTGCAGAAATACATAGGAAATACAGCCGAGTCTGCACTGACCCCAGGGCATGACTGCCACAGTCATTCTTTGAATAAATCTTAAAATAATTTGGTTTCTTTATGACCCATGCTTTCTGCCCAAAAGTCATAAGCTATAAAGAATTCCAATAGGTTTATATTTCTGGTTAATCAAGATTTACTGCCTGCTTTAAACTTAGTGCCAAGTGACACCCAGTAAGCATTCTTTGTTTGGCGCATCACAACCAGCAGAGAAGTCAAATTCATCACCAAGTGACAGGTGCACTCACATCCCGGAAGAGACTCAATTCATAATCCTTTCACTTTTATTTATTTTGTTACCTCCATCAGGGAATCTTCCAGCAGGTGCTATTAGTAGGCAGGTCATGACTTTCCACACTGCTGTAATATTTTCTCCTTTGCTATGTCTTTGGAAGGTGTGCTTAATAAGAAGTCTCTGGAAAAATGAATGTGGAGGCAGCAGGATGTACAATCCTTGCCTTTCTAGAATGTGTCTCAGTGATAAGTGGATGGTGAATGCTGATAAGCACTGACTACTTCCTTAATCAAGCCTCATGTTCTGGAGTGCGGGTACATGTGTGCTTGCAGCTGCTGTCTAGACTACACTCTCCATTACTAACCCATTAGGATGATCACAAATAATCAAAGAAAAAAACCTGAAATGACATCAGATGCATTAACTTATTAACATACTGACCAGGTGGTTTAATAAAACACCCATGGGACACATTTTACCCTAGTAATGTGTCACTCAGTCACAGATGTGGGCATGTTTTTGTGAACTGAGTAACAACAAAATAATTCTTTTGACGACAGCATGGAGTAAAAATGGACTTGCTTTGACTTTCATTATTTTTTATTTCATCTTATCTGAGGACAAAATGATTTGCATCGAACACTCATTGATTGGGTACACGGGCAAGGTTAATAGCCATTCTGACTTCTGAAAATCTGTCTCAAAAAGTTGTTTGGTAAAAAATTCTAGAGGGGACCTGTGTCATGGGGGAGAATGCTGGCCTTGGAATATGCCACCATATCACCTGCCATCACCTGTCATTGACTAACAGTGGATAAACTGCCTAAGATCTCAGAGTCATATTTTTCTCATTTATTAAATGTGGACAACAATATAGTTCTTGTAGAACTGTTGCAAAGAATTAGATGGAGATATTACAAGTAGGGTGACTGTAATATAGTAGGTATTCCTAGGGTATCAGGACTGTTTATACCCTACTCGTAAGCCTGAATATCTTCTGTGGTTCATACAGGGCTCTGTTCAAGTGACTCAAGTCAAATTGGGTTCAATCAATAAATATTGAATAAGAAAAGTGATGTGAAAATTCTGTCAATATTAATTATTATTAATGACAAAGTTTAACAATCAAGGGACTTGCCTTCCTACTATGAAAAGCTATAAAATGAGTTACAAAGTATGAGGCGAGTCTTTTCAGGCATAGACCATAGTGTGTACTTCCTGGTGTCCAGTATCTGAAAACTATGCCTTTACATAGCTTGTTCAATTTTCAGTTTTTAGTTTCAGGCAGAAAGATGCATACAGTTCATGTTTCTGTATGTGGCTAGAAATAGAGATCTGTCAGTGTTTTTTTTTTTTTTTTGGTGAATTAAAGGTAGATTAATTAAATAATAATAATAATAATAATAATAGGCATAGTTTAAAAAGCTAGTATAAGAAATGGATTACTAAAAAGCACTTGAATTACCCAAGGGAAATCAGGAGAAGATAAACAGGAACATCAATATCACATGAAATAATAGAAAATTAAAAGGTGGTGGATTAAAAGCCAATCATTTCAATGATTATATTAAATGTAAATGGGCCAGTATTCCACTTACAGACTGTATGGATAAAATTCAAGAGGAAAGTAGACGTGGAGATATTCTACTATTCTACTAGGTATTCCACTTCAAGGGGGAACTTTTTTCCCTGGCTGTCAGATATGGGCCTTCATCTGTTTGCTTCAGCTGCAGAGTACTTCATTGTCCTTCCCAGTGTAGGTCACGTTAAATTACTGATTGAAGCAGGGGCTTAAACATTTGGCCATTTCAGTCCAGTGTGGGGCAACTTTGACAGGGCAAATATGTTCCAGAACTCCCTGCAGGGTATGCTAAGGCTCTGTCATGACTACAGTGCTGTTTAAATTTTGCTTCTGTCCCATGCTGCTTGATCCCTCTCCTTTCCACAGTTGCTTATTCCAATAAATATCTGCACAATAAACTCCAGCTCATCATCTGGTTTTAGAGAACCTAACCTATGCCAAAGATTCAATTATACGCTATCTACGAAGATTGACTTTAAATGTAAGGACACATATTAAAAGTAAAAAAAACATTAGTCATATCAGACAAGGTAGAGTTCAGGACAAGGTGTGTTACCTTAGAGAAAGAGAGGTATTTTAGATGACAAAAGAGTAAATTCAACAGGAAATCACAACCATTCTAAAGTTGTATGCATCTAATAAAAGCTTTTCAAAATACATGAAGAAAATTTAAATAAAGGAAAAAGTAGACCCATCTACCATCATAGTTAAAGAACTTAGCACAACTTTCTAAAAGAAGTAGAAAAAATAAATAATAACTTAAAAGATCTGAAAGTAATAGCAATTATTGATAGGACAATATTACCAGGAAAATATATTTTGTTTTCAAATGCTCATAGAATATTCACTAAGATACATGCCACAGTGTAATACAGATCTTAATATGAGTTTTTGCTGAATGGTTTCTGATTACAACAGAATTAATTTAGAAACCAATAGCAATAAGATACATTGAGAATTTCTCAAATATTTGCAAATTTAGTGATGCATTTCTAAATAAATCACAGATAAAGAGGAAATCACATGAGAAACTAAGGGGCATTTTTGACTAAAGGGTAATTAAAACATACTTAGAAAATTTATGTGATGCAACTTAAGTAGCAATTAGAAAGAGATATATAGCTTTAAAGGCCTGTATAAAAAACAGAAATCAACTATGACGTTTCCAAAAAAAAAAAAGAAAAGACAATTGGCAAACCAATAAGGTCTCTGAAAAGATTAAGAAAACTGAAAAATTGCAACCAAGACTTATGAGCAAAAATCAGGAATGAAGGGCAAATCACTATACAGTGTATAGACATTAGTTGGTTTTGTAATTAGAATGTTTGTATCCCTTCTAAAATTCATGTTGGAAATCCATTCTTAATGCAATAGTGTTAAAAGGTGGGGCGTTTTGGCTGTGATTAGGCCAAGAGGACTCAGCCCTCATGAACAGATTAATGTCTAAGTAAAAGGCTGAAAGGGGCCAATTTGCCCCCTCTGTCCCTCCTGCCATGTGTTCATGCCCTGCGGAGGACACAGCAACACAGTGCCTTCTCGGAAGCCAAAAGTAGCTCACCCCAGAAGGCTTCACCTGCCAGTATCTGACCTTGGACTTCCCAGTCTATGGGACTATCAGAAATACAAACATATTATTTATAGTTTACTCCTTCAAAGGTGTTTCGCTATGGAAGCACAGACTAAGACATGAGATAATGAGGCCTTATTAAGTAAAACATCTGCATAAAATGGACAAATAGGTTGAAAAACAAATTATTAAAGTTCACTGACAAGAAATAAAAGACTTAAATATCTTTGTACTTATTGAGTAAACTGAATTCATAATCATAAGCCTTCCCACAAAGAAAATTCAGGTACAGTGTCTTTACTGATGAAGTCCATGAATTAATAAGGATGACATAAAGAAACAATACCAATATTACAAAAACTCTTTCTAAAAAAGGGAAGGAAACACATTCTCATTTATTTTTGTAGGCCAGCATACATCTGATACCAAAATCTGACACATTACAGCAAACAAAATTATGGTCTATTATTCTTCATGAACTTAAGTGCAAAAAATCATTGAGAAAATTTTAACAAGTCTGATCTGAAAATATATAAAAGTGGTGATGCACCAAGAAGTGAAGTTTATACCAGGAATGCAAAAGTGACTCAAAATTGAAAAACTTATATTAGTAGAATGAAAGAGTAACATTATATGATCACCACCATAGATGCAGTAAAACACTACAAAATTCAGCATCTGCATGTAGGAGCAGAAAGGATATTTCTCAGTTGAATATGGCTGTCACTTTATCATCTTAGTGGTAACACTTTTGAACACTTTCTACCTTAAAAAGGAAACAAGGCAAAGATGTGCTCCCTTGTTATTTCTATTCAACACTGTTTTCTAGACAGTGAAATAAGGCAAACAAAATAAAGCAAACCCCCTCAAAAAACACTCCCATAGATTGGAAAGTGAAAAGTAATACTATCTTTCTAGATGACATAATTATATATCTGATTAACAATTTTGTATTTGGTAGAAAATCCTAAGGGACCTACTCTTCCAAAATGAAAGTTTTAGAATAAGTGAGTTTAACAAAGTCACAGGGCATGAACTAATATATAAAAACATTAGCATTAAATAACTAGAAAATGAAATAACAAAATGCATTTAGAATAGCACCAAATACCTGAAATATCTGGGAATAAATTAGAAGAAATATTATCATTTGGGAAATTATCTTGCTCCTGTCCTACATATGATGGAACAAAAATGCTCAATGGCTAAATTAAAACTTTGTTAAAGCCCGAATCCATGTTTTATTTAATCAGTTAACACAAAGCCAAAAAAGCACGGAGAAAAATTTTTAAAAACATGCTTTGAAGTGGGTCTAAGCTGGTGAGAGGCCTGCTTTTGCCTGAGTCCTGGCGTAGTCTATGTTCATTTGTCCTGTTTGTCCCTTTGCCTCATCAGTCTCCGTAGCCTCACTGATGATGGTGTGGTCTCAAGACAGAGTTGATGTTTGAGCAAGAGGGCACACAGGCAGAAGGTATTCCAGGCTGTGAGATATCCAGGTTCTATTGGAGAGATGCAGGCACAAGAGAACTTGGCCACAGGTGTAGCTTTCCATTAGAATAGCCATGGGTTTTGTGTTTCTTGGGTTCAGAATGAATTAAGGCATCTTGGATATTGAGGATTGGATATTGAATATAGACTAAATATACGAATGTTGATGGATCCTGAGTATTTTGTGTTTGTATTTTTGGTAGTACATGTCTCATACATATTTAATATATCCTCAATATAAGTTCCTCCAGTGTATTTAGTGTATCATGAATATTTAGTATCCAGGTGTCTTATGAATATTAGGTAGTGTTTGCTCCTTCCATCCTTCTCTACCTATGTTTAACACACACATGCTGTACTTGGAATTACTCCTCTTTACCTAATACATAAATCGTCTACTCTAAAAAAAGATTCTGCTTATTAAGTTATTGATGCTTAAAACACTTAGAAAGTTTGTCAGTGCTTTACAAACCATAGACACATCTTTTCATCTTTTACAATTGAATTTAATATTTTCAAAAGTCAGTGTATGTGCAAGAACTGTATACTGGAAATTACAAAGATTTTTTGGGAGAAATTCAGACAAAAATTATGTAAGTGTAGATATGTACCATGTTCATGTTTTCAGAAACTTGGTGTTGTTAAGAAATAAAATCTATGCACTGTAAATCTAAGTAGATATATTTAACATTGATTGAATTAATTCACAAATTCAACATAATTCCAATTAAAAAAAAATCCCAACAGACTTTCTTTTGGGGATAAGGTAGAAATCTACAATCCGATTCTAAAATCTATATGGAATTGCAAAATAATTTTGAAAAAGAACAAACTAGAAGGAACTAAATTAAAGATTTTGAGGCTTAATGCAAAAATAAACATATAGAAGAGTCCAGAAATGGATTCAAACGTGTATGGTCAACTGATATTCAACAATGTGGAAAAAGTAGTAATGTATGATCCAGGCATGGTGGTACATGTTGGTATAATCCCAGAGACTGGGGAGGGTGAGGCAGGAGAATCACAAGTTTGTGGCCAGTCTTAGCAATTTGGTTAGACCATGTCTTCCCTAACATGAAATAAAAAACAAGAAGTATGGGGGATGTAGCTCAGTGGTAAAGTGCCCCTGGTTTTATCCCCAGCTCCCTCCCCGTCAAAAAAGAAGTTTTTTGGCTTAAGTGAACATAAAATGCATTTCAACTCATACCTCACTTTATATACAAAAGTTAATTTGATATGTATCATTGATTTAAATGGAAAAATTAAAAGAGAAAAGTAGGGAAACTATTCATGACTTTGGAGTAGTAGGCAAATATTTCGTAGACACAAAACACTCAAGAGTAATCTATGAAAATTAAAAAATTGGACTACATTAAAATTTAAAATCTCTGCTCTTCAGAGGATATCATTAAATCTATGGAAAGGCCAACTATAAACTGGGAGAAAATATCCACAATACATCTAAATGAAAAAGTGCTTGCGTCTACAAATAAGTGATAAGAAGGCAAAGTATTCTTTATTTAAAATGGGGTGGAAGACTTGAACAGATAAAATGAAGACTACCCATGTGCCAAATAGCACACAGAAAGACCATTGATATCATTAGTTCTTTGGAAAATGCAAATTAAGACCACAAGAAGATACCACTTCACTCAAATTTTTAAAACTAAATTTAAAATACTAAATCTTGGCAGAGATGAGGAGAAACTAGAACTCTCGTGCAATGCTATGAAAGAAAAGATTTATGCAATTACTTTGGAAAACCATATACCAATTTATTATAAAATTAAAGATATTACTCTCCATGACCCAACAATTCTATTAGGTATTTACTCAAAGGAAGTGAAAACATCCATGAAAATACCTGTATCTGAATTTTCTCAGCAATTTTATTCATAACTGCAACCTATAAACAACCTACAAAAATCTATCAATAGGAAAATATTGAGACAATAAACCAAAAAGCACAAATAATGCAGGAGTATGTATTTCTCAGATGTCTCTGAATCATCTTATGGTCTTCTACCTCTGCTCCTCCCTGATGTTATTCATGACAAGCACTGCTTTGGCTGTTCCCCACCTCTACATAGACATTGGAAAGCAAGGGAGCTGAAACAGAATCCAGGGAAGAGGAAGAAACTTCCTTCTCTCTTTTCTACCCTCCGGCTGGTCTTCAAATCTTGTTTGGATTAAGGGAGCAAATATGCTGAAAAAATCAATTGTTACACAATGAATATTATTAAACCATAAAAAAGGAATGAAGTACTGATACATGCTACAAATGGATGAATTCTGAAAATATGCAAAGTAAATGAAGCCAGACATGAAACAACACATATTGTGTGATTTCATTTATATGAAACACTCAGAATAGGCAATTCCATAGAAACAGAAGATAAGCAAGTAGTTACCAGTCATGGGGATGGGGAGTGGGAATGGGTAGGATGGGTCTAGGTTTCATTTTGGGGTGGTGAAAATGTTCTAGACTTAGAATGTGGTGCTAGTTGTACAACCTTGTGAATACAGTAGAAATAAATGAACTGTAAACTTTGAAAGGATAAATTTTATGCTATGTGACTTTTACCTCAATAAAAAACCCAATAAATATTTCAGTCCTTATTTCATTTTACTGCTTTGAAGCATTTTTTATTCTTAGTGATGTGCTGTTTTGATTCACTTATTTCCCCCCCTTGATTCCATATTCTTCTGATTTTAGACCTATTTCTCAGATTGTTTCTTTTTGACTTCCAGTGTGTGTTCTTATTCCCAAATTCATTCCTTAAAGCAATATTGGTGGTCCTTAGAGTTCCTTCCTAAGCCTCCTTCTCTGAGCATCTCCTCTCCTACATATTTTTTAAGAGCAAGAGAGAGAGAGAAGAAAGAATCAATTTTATTTACTTTTTCATCTCACCTTTGTTTCTCTGACACTTAGTTGTGTATGTGGTGCTGGGTTTGAACCCAGGTCTTCAGGCATGCCAGCAAAATGCTGTAACTGCTGAGCCACTGCTCCAGCCCTCTCCTGGGGTTTTAATTATCCTCTAAATGATGATTGAAGGGCATGAGCATGTTTCTGTTCCCCACCCACCACTCTGTCTTGAGCTTCATACTCTTCTGCCCAATTTCTAAGACTTGGCCATTGCATGGGTTCCCATTGCATGCACCCAAAAATTTACCTTTGCCAGAAACTATGCTTGCTAGGCTTTTTTGATTTTCTAATCTAGGAATATAGGGATCACTCTTGACAAATCCTCTTCTCTCAGCATGGTCTAAAGAAGGGGTTGGCATCCGTCGGAACTCCTTCAAACTGACTGTAGTTCAGTCCTATAACAGAGTGTCCAGGGGAACAGAAGCCACTGTCCACTGTATCATTCTGTTCAGAATAGATTTGGATTTCATTGCATGTTTATTCAAGAAAGATTCTCAGGATCCAAAACAAAATAGATGAAAAAAAAGGTAAAACAAAAAAAAATTTAGTTATGGTAACAAAAAAAGACCTAATTTTTAATTTATTAAAAATGATATTATTGATCATAAACTAGTCAGAAAGGACAAAGAAGGTCATTATATCATAGTAAAAGGACCAATTCATCAAGATAGTTAACATTTATGATCCCAATCACAACCCTCCCAAATATATGGAAAAAATACTGATGGACATTAAACCTTTCATTGATTGCAACACAACAATACTGGTGGACTTTAATACACTGTTATCAACAATATACAGATCATCAAAGAAAAAAATCAACAAAAATATCTCTGTCCTAAACAACTGTATTAATCAACTGGACTTAACAGACATTTACAGAATATTCCATCCTAAATCAGCTGAATTTGCCTTCTTCTCAGCAGCCCATTGATCCTTCTCCAAAACAGACCACATCCTAGCCAACAGAGCTAATCTTAACAAATACAAAAAAGTTGATATAGTCCCAGGTATCCTGTCAGACCACAATGGTATGATCTTTTAGCAATCAACAACAAGAAAAACAACAGAAACTAGCCAAATACTTGGAAATTGAATAATGAAATTATAAATGTAATTCACTTAAGCAGAATTAAAAATAAAAATCATATAATCAGCTCAATTGACACAGAAAAGGACTTTGATAAAATTCAGCATCAATTTATGCTCAAAACTCTGGAGAAGATAGGGATCAAAGGAAGACTCTTTAATTTTGTAAAAACCATTAATGACAGATCCATAGTCAACATTATGCTTAAAGGAGAAAGACTGAAAGCATTTCTACTGAATTCAGGAACAAGATAAGAATGTCCACTTTCACCAGTCTTATTCAATATAGCCCTTGAAACCCTAGCCTGAGATATCAGACAAAAGAAGGAAATCAAAGGAATTCAAATACGAAAAGAGGAAGTCAAGATGTCTCTATTTGCTGATGACATGATCCTATACTTAGAACAAAAAACTCAACCAAAAGACTCCTGGAGCTTTTAAATGATGTCAGCAAAGTGACTGCTTGTAAGATCAACACTCATAAGTCATTAGATTTCCTATACTCCAGCAACAAGTCCACTGAAGAAGAAATCAGGATCTCTGTCCCATTCACAATCTCCTCAACTATACAATTGCTTGAAGAAAAAATAGGATCAACACTATATTACATAAGTGTCAGCACTACTTTCCTTAACAAGACTCTCATAGCCCAATAATTAAAGCCAAGAATAAATGAATGGGATGCCATTAAACTAAAAAGCTTCTGCACAGCTGAAGAATTAGTCAAGAGTGTCGCGAGAGAACCTACAGAATGGGAGAAAATCTTTGCCTGCTACACCTCGGGCAAAGGGATAATATTTAGAATATACAAAGAACTCAAAACTGAACACCAACCCACAAATAGTCCAATCAATAAATGAGCTAGGGAGATAAATAGAAATTTCTTGGTGGGTGAAGTCTAAAAAGCCCATAAATATATGAGGAAATGCTCTACATCACTAGCAATCAGAGAAATGCAAAACTTCACTGAGATTCCACCTCACTCCTGTCAGAGGGGCAAAATGAAGAACACAAATAATTACAGATGCTGGAGGGTTTGTGGGAAGAGAGGAACACTTTCAAATTGTTGGTGGGACTGTAAGCTTGTACAGCCACTCTGGAAAGCAGTGTGGAGACTCCTCAAAAAACTAGGACTGGAACCACATTATGACCCAGCTATCCCACTTGTGGTATTTTCCCAAAAGAGCTAGAATCGGCTTGTTACAGAGATACAGTTTCATCAATGTTTAGAGCAGCTTAATTTTCTATACCTCAACAATGGAACCAACCCAGATGCCCCTTACTGGACGAGTAGATTCAAAAACTGTGGTACATAGATACAATGGAATTCTATCATGGCATTTGCAGCCAAATGGATAGAGATGGAAAAAATTATGCTGAGTGAAATATCCCAAACTCAGAGACTCTAGGGCCAAATGTTTTCTCTCCTGTGTGGAAGCTAGAATACAATCAGAAACAGACTGAAAGTTTGTTAAGCTAATAATAACCTCAACATGGGTGAATCTTTACATGAACAAGGGGATCTTGCCTATGATGCTGGGGGATGAAGGGAGGGAGCAGGGAGGGGTGTGGGAATTAGAGGAATATCAAGGCAGCTGGACAGAGTGGGTAGAGGGGTTATCAACTCAGTGGGGAACCTTAAACTTCCATGAGAAGCCCAACTAATATGGGGGGAAAGTAAGGGAAACATGGGATCAAAGGAAATCCAAAGGGAGGAAATCATGAGCTGGCATCAGCCTTGGCTTGCTCTGTCATTATGCATGTGATCGTGATTATGTGGCAATGATTCCCTCCTATATGTTGAATGAATTAAAAAAAAACAGGATATTAAACATAAAGAAAAAAATTGCCCAAGTAATGGAATTACTTAATTCAAATTTTTTCCTATTGTGTTATAGACATGATTCGTAGATTTCTGAAACAATCCCAGGAAAAAGTAAATTTTTTTATTATTGAGGAGTTGAGTTGTTGTATAATCATAAATGCATATAAAGTAACAATATGATTTGCATTTGATCCTAATCCATAATCACCCCACATCACCCATACCCTAGTCTCTTGATTCTTCTATGTTTCTCCCCAGAACAGATAAAAAATTTCCTTATATGTATACATAAGATGTGAATTTTCCAGAATTAAATGATTGCATAAGTATTATTTGGGTTCTTGGGGGGAAGGGCTAAAAAATATGCTACATTGTTGATCATATCGCTAACTCTCCTCCCTCTCCTATCTTCCATGCCATTTCTCTCCCACCTTCTGCCCTATATATCTATGGTTCTTCTAGATTATGTGTTGCTATGCCTTTGGTGAGTCTAGTACAAGAGCTCGAATACTTTTCACCTAAGCCTGGGATTTTCTGAGGCCTCCATAAATGAGGGAAAACATTAGGCCTTGACTCTCTGGTTTTGGCTA
Organism: Aplodontia rufa; assembly: GCA_004027875.1. NCBI lineage: Eukaryota > Metazoa > Chordata > Mammalia > Rodentia > Aplodontiidae > Aplodontia > Aplodontia rufa. The sequence goes on along the minus strand of PVKS010022049.1, from coordinate 22,046 downwards.
ACTTCACTCAGCATGATTTCTTCCATTGCCATCCATTTACCTTCAATAGATGCAATATATTTCCAATAGCTGAGTAAAACTCCAGTGTGTGTGTGTGTGTGTGTGTGTGTGTGTGTGTGTGTACACATTGGATCCATTCATCCATAGAGGGGCATCTGGGTTGATTCCATAATTTAGCTATTGAAAACTGAGCTGCTACGAACATTGATTTTGCTGTGTCACTATAATGTGTATAATTTCAGCTCCTCTGGGAAAATACCAAGTAGAAAGATAGCTGGCCCATGTGGTGGTTCCACCTCTAATTCTTTGTGGCATCTCCTCGCTGCTTTCCAGAGTGACTGTACTAGTCTGCAGTTCCACCAACAGTGTGCTAGTGTTCTCATCTCCCCACATCCCCCCAGAATCTGTTATTATTTATATTCTTCATCTTTGCCAATCTGACTGGAGTGAAGTGAAATCTTAATGTAATTTGATTTGCATTTCTCTGATTACTAGTAGTTTTGAACAATTTCATTGGCTTGCTTGTTTTTCTCTGTTGAAAGTTTCTGTTTAGTTCTCTAGCCTATTTATTGATTGGATTATTTTTGTTTTTTAAATTAATTTTTTAAGTTCTTGTAGATTTTGGATATTAGTCCCCTGTTGGAGGAATCACAGGCCATGATTCTGTCCCGTTCTCTTTTGTTCTGTTAGTGAGTTCTATGCTGTCTTGGTTGTCTTTTGATAACATGCACTTTTATTGAATTTCCTCTGTGGGTATTGAGGAGTGTTTGTTTTTCTATCTGAAGTTTATCTTTGAGAATTTTTTGTAATGCTGATTTTCTGTTCATGAATCCTGCAAGTTTGATCGTATTGTGAAATGTTCTTATTTACCCTTTGAATTTGAACTCAGTTTTGCTGGATATAGTATTCTTGTTGTAGATTGTGGTCATTCAGAGATTGAAATACCTCCTTCTAGGATCTTCTTCCTTCAAGGGTCTGAGCAGTAAAGTCAGAGTTGATTCTTATTGGTTTGCCTCTCAGCGTGATTTTGGCATTTCTCTCTTGCAGCATTTAGCATTCTTTCCTTTATTTCCCTGTCATACATATTAAAAATGATGTGTCTTGGTGAGCTTCTCATTTGACTAGGCTGATTGGGTATCCTGTATGCTTCCTGGATGTGCATATCTGACTATTTTAATAATGGAAATTTTTTCTTTAATGATTTTGTTGACCATTAGAAAATTGGACAGAATCAAAAAAAAGGAAAATCAAAATGGCTAATAAATATTTGGGAAAATGTTTAACTTCATTAAACATTTGAGAGGCCCATATATTTAAACAAGATACCATATCACTCCCACTTCTCTGGGAGAAAAATTGAAAATGCTAAGTGCATATAGGAGAAGCAACCCTCATATATTGCTAACAGGATTATAAATTGAGCGCTACTTGGAAGAGCAAAATCTGGTAAAGTTTAACCTGTGCATTCCCTGTTTAGTCCCCCAATTTTACTTCTAGGTTTATACCTTTGAGAAACTCCTATACCTGAATGTAGCGTGCTCTATAAAAGGATTTGTGTTGCTCTGTCTCTTATTAGCAAAAACCCAAAAACACCACCAGTGAGAAGATTGCAATAAAAGAATTGATAGGTTTGCAACACTAAAAAAAAAATGATTTTGTTGAGAATGATCTTTATGCTGTTCGTTTCCATTTTGATTTCTTCTTGTATCCCAACTACTCTTACATTATTCTCTTATATTGTTTCTTCTGATTTCATCCCGGGCATTTTGAAAATTCTGTTCATGCTCTGTGAGATTTTTTTTTTTTTCCTTTTTCATCATCTGTGATCTCAAGCTTACCCTATCCTCATTGTTGGAAGTTCTTTCTTCAAGGCCTGGGGTTCTATTTTCTATAGAAATTAATATGTTATTAAATTCTTTCATTGAGCCTTTGATTTGTTTTACTGGAGATTTCAAGTCTAAAACTTCTCTTTTCTTTGTTGAGGAAGCTTTTCATCTTATGTGTTTGCTTTCTCATTGCCTTCTTTAGATCTTATTTTAGGTTTCTGATTGTTATGATAATCATATCATTGACAGTTTTTTTCTAGGTTTTCTTTTTACTCCCTATGCATGGACTCTGTTTGGGGAGTTGTGAGTTTAAAGTGAAACTTTGCTGTCCTGATTCCTTATTTTTGGGTAATTTTTTGTTGGACCTTGAATTGAAGTAAATTATTTTTCATCTTAGTTTGTGTGTAAGAATTTGTGTATGATTGAATTGTTTGTTCTGCTGTTTTTCATTGAATGTGAAGTGTCGGTTGGTGTTGGGGAGTAGGGCCTGAGACTCCTCTCTGTTCCCTTGTGGGATCTTGATGATGGGTTGGGGGTTTTTGTCCCCTCCTTTACTTGGATTGGGGTTCTGTCAGGATAGTTGAGTTCAATAGCAGGTTTCCTAACTTGTGAATTATTTTTTTCCTTTATGATATCCAGTGCCTTCTGAGGTTTTCTGAGCTGCTACCACCCCAAAGAATTCAGGTTGATTCATGCTCTGAGGAGCTATCACCTGCTGGCCACCACTGGGAGAATTGTAACTCCAGAGGGTTTTCAGAATCTGGATACAGGAAAATGAGTGAAGAACAGCACTCCCTTTGCTGGACATATACATAACTTTTCCAGAGCTCCTTGCCCTGGACCCTGTACTCTCTTGTGTGCTATGAACCCACCTTAGGCAGTTACTTGGGCCCTCCAATTTAGTGAGAGGGAACAGGGTAATCTGGGGTCCCTTGTGCTCCTCTGACCTCAATCCCTGAGCTGTTTGGTGTCTGAGCTAGTCCCAGAGTTGCTCTTCTGGGTTCAACCTCTGAATGTTGTCAAAGTCCTGGCATGATTGTGGAGAAATATGTTTGGGAGTCCTGACTCCTTCTTGCCTGCCTCTATGGTCACAATAGCTACTTCTCAACCAGGGAAGGTGGGCAGGAGAATCATCTCTCCCCTCTACTGCAAAGAAGCTGTCCTCCTCATAGGTGGACTGCAGATCTCCTGTCTGCAATTAACCTTTCTGGAACAAGTCATTGGGACTTGGCAGGATTGTGGAGAAGTCTGCTTTGGTGAACTGACTCCTTCTCACCTGCCTCCATGGTAAAGATGGCTACTGCCTCACCTCCTCATGGGTTGGGTAGAAGTATCTGTTGTCCTCTCCATCACAGAGAAGTCAAATTTGGCCCAATGCAGCATTTATACATGCACTCAGTCTCTGTGGCAGAACTGGTCACACTGTATTGATCAATATCTCCTGTGCTCTCATGTTCCTTGGGGAGCAAATGCAGTCATGGTGGTGACTGGGTCTGAATTAGTTCCTCTTTTCCACAAGCTACACCAAAATCTCTGAATCACCAAGAATCTCTCACTGACCAGTGCTGTGTTCCAGTAAATCTTTTCCAATACATACATCTTGCAGGAAGGCATCTTTCCTGGCACTTCTGTTTCAAGTCAAAGAGAGTGACCAGTCACCATGTCCCCATGGTCTGCCATCTTTTTCCTCCTGAGTTTCCATTTTTTGTTTTTATTGCAGCACTGGGGAAGGGATCCAGGGCCTCATACATGCTAAGCAAGTGCTCTACCACTGAGTTTCATCTCCAGTAAGTAAGTTATTTTGGAAATATCATCTTGTCTTTGTTCAGTCATCATTTGAGGCTGACAAAGTGAAACCACATCTATCTGAACAAACATAAAAGGTGTTAGAGAAATGCAGTTATAAAAATGAAACTACTAGTGTTCATAATGATGGTCTAACAGAGCTGTAGAAACCCATCTTGTCAGGAAGGGAAATGAAGAACAACTTAATAGACACATGAAATAGTTACAAACTACAAGAGAACTGCAGAGAAAGAGTCCTGAGACAGTTATGAAAATGGTTGGGAGCAGGGGCAGAATGAGTTAGAGCTCACAGGAATAAAAAAATGAACATTGCAAAAATGATCTCAATAAGGAATTTTGAAATCACTGAACACAATATAGATAAAAGATAGCATGTCTTCGCCAAAGTGGTTTTCAAGGACTTATTTCAGATTAGAAAGAAATACTAGAGCAATGAACTGGATACTTTGCATTTGTTTTAGAATAGGGACAGAGAGAATTAAGATCTACTTCAGATCAAAAAGTCAATGTTCTCCAGGAGCTATGGAAACAGAACTAAATGGTGCTTAGAGGTAGTAAAGCAATTGATGCCGAAAGAAATCATCCCATTTTCAATTTCTTTGGACTATGGGTTTGAGAGCAAATAATTGGTGAGTTTAAGAGAGGGCTGAATACAAAACCAAATATTGGGTCATGAATTTTCATCCTGGCCTCATTACTGAAGACAGCCTTCCTCTTGGCTAAATCATTTCACTTTGTTGTGTCTCATTGTTTACATCTACACATCAAGATTTGCTTGCTTCCTTGGCAAGCATTTATGAAGCTCCCATTCTGTGCGAGGTCTGAATGGCCCTTCATATCTTTACAATATGTCTTCAATGACAGACACATGCTAATAATGGAAGTCCCCTTTTGTTTATATTCCTGTCTTAAAACTGAGACCTGGAAAGGTTAAGCATGAGACCTGTTGGCGAGGGACAGAGTGGGGATGAAACTCATTTCACTCTCCTGCTTCCAGGGCTCCCTGAATTTATGCTGGCTTCAGAGTGAAAGGTAAATTCATTATGCTTTGTGTTAAATTATTTCTTTTAAAAATGCATAATAAAACTTTAATATTTTCTTCTGATACAAACCCATTAATGATGAAAACGACATGCTTGTTAGTAAGACTAGCTGATGTTTTCTGAGTACGTATGAACTGAGAACAGCATCAGAAACTTCATTAGTATTAGGCTTCACCTTAGAACATCATTATTAATCCAGTTGGGAGATGAGAAAATAGAGGCCTAAAAAGTGAGAAATTGAAGAAGTCAAAGGACCATCTGAGTCTGTCTTTGTAGCCCACAACAGCAACTGCTCTGATTAGGAGAGGTTTGGAGGACCAGAACAGAATTTTTACAGTCCCAGAATAGGTTTTTTTTTCTTTCTTTTCCTTTCTTTTTGTAAGCTTAAATGCACTTTGTTTTAGACAACCTACATGGCATATTTTCTTAAACAACAATGCCTCCACTCCCGATAAATCATGGTCAAAATAAGTGAGCTCAAGAAGACATCAGTTCCATTTGTCTTAAGTCCTGGTGTTATTGGGATGACAAGCAGCAGCCAATCATGATGACAGATGATAGATCCAAAGTAATGGCCAAATTTGCTAACATTTTTCTATTTCTAAACCATATATGGAGCCACACCATCCTCATAGTAGTCCAGGAGAGAGGCCATGCCATGCCATCTGGATTCCTGTTTTCACCAATAAAGAACTGGTATCATTTTTAATTATCAAGGATGTGCTTAATTTGTTCTATAGCTACTGTCATAAAAGGCTTTATTCTCTCTGGTCTAAATTCTTCAAGTTTGCTTTTGATTGATTTTATGTAATCTTTGATGAACTTCTTGTATGCTTCTTTTTTTCAGGTTAGCTATTTCTTTTTTTTAATTCATCTGACATAGACTTACATATTAGAGGGAATTGTTGTTACACATTCATGCATAAATGGATATTGACAAAGTAAGTTAAGGCCAATCCTAGTCCAGCATCTCCCCTTCGACCACTCCACATTCCCTTGTCTGTTCTGCTTCACTCCCATATTACAAATAGAAATAAGCATATACATGTCTAGTAATTTTTGAATATTCTGATCTTCTTTGCCTACTTGAGTATAGTTGGATTTCTCATGGGAGTCGAGGATTCCTAGTTGCATTGATAACCCTCCTAATCCTTCCCTCTCCTCACTGCCTCCCTCCCTTCTTCCCCCACCTTCATGGGTATGGTTCCCCCAGCTTATGTGAATTTTCAACTATGGTGAGTTTGTTACTTAAACTCAGCTGACTATCATGCTGTATTAGGCTTTATACTAGTTTTCACATTTGGCCCTTAAGTCTCTGAGTTTGGGATATTTCACTCAGAATAATTTTTTCCATCTCCATCTATTTAGCTGAAAATGCCATGATATCATTCTAACTAATAGCAGAGTAGAACTCCATTATATCCAGCAAGGGGCATCTGGGTTGGTTCCCATAGTTTAGCTACGTAAATTGAGCTGCTATAAACATTGATGTATCTGTGTCTCTGTAGTATGCCAATTCTAGCTCTTTTGGGGAAAGAGGTATCCAGGTATGGGATAACTGGGTCATAAGGTGGTTCCAGCCCTAGTTTTTTGAGGAATCTTCACACTGCTTTCCAGAGTGACTGTACAAATTTGCAGTCCCACCAACAGTGTGATAGTGTTCCTTTCTTCCCAAACCCTTCCATCATCTGTTATTGTTCATATTCTTCATTTTTGCCACTCTGACAGGAGTGAGATAGAATCTTAGTGAAGTTTTGATAAATTTTTCTGATTGCTAGTGATGTAGAACACTTTCTCACATATTTGTTGGCTTTTTGATCTTCCTCCATTGAGAAGTTTCTATTTTGTTCCCTAGCCCATTTATTTGATTAGATTATTTGTGAATTTGGTTTCCAGTTTTTTGAGTTCTTTATATATTCTGGATATGAGTCCTCTGTTGGAGATGTAGCAGCCAAAGATTTTTTCTATTCTGTAGTTTCTCTATTGACACTCTTGGCAGTTTAATGGCATCTCACTAATTTATTCTTGACTTTAATTCTTGCACTATGGGAGTCTTGCTAAGGAAGGTGGTGCCTACACCAATGTCATGGAGTGTTGATCCTATTTTTTCTTGCAGTAATTGCTTGTTTAATTTCTAACTTTTTGATCCATTTCAATTTGAGTTTTGTGCAGGGTGAGAAATAAGGATCTAATTTCAGTTGTCTGCATATGACTGTCCAGTTCATCTAGCATCATTTGTTGAAAAATCTTTCTTCCACATTATATTTTTCCCCCTTTGTTGAATATCAGAGGGTTGAAGATTTGTGAGTTTGTCTTGGTGTCTTCTAGTTTATTCCATTGGTCTTCATGTCTGTTTTGATACCAATATCATGCTGCTTTGTTACTATAGCCCTATAGTATAATTTCAGGTCAGGTATTATGACACCTCCTGCTTCCTCTTTCTTGCTTAGTATTGTTTTGGTTCCTCTAGGTCTTCTGTTATTCCAAATGAATTTGAGAATCACTTTTTCTACATCTGTGAAGAATGTCAATGTATGCTTCTTTTTTGAAGGTGGTTTCCTGCAAGTGATGGTTCATAACAATATCAACCCCAATGATTATTGTGCTTTCAGTACCTGAGCCCTTGGGTCCTTCAGTGGACACATTTCCACCTATGAGTGAGTCATCAATGTTACCCTCCATCCTACTGACCATCTTGCCCTCCACCACCAGGCACAGCCCATCCGTGATCTCCTGGGTCTTGTAAATGTTAGAGAACATCTCATTGTGGCTAATGAGGTCCTAGAAGATAACCATGGTAATTGGAGGAGAAGCCCATGGTGCTAGCTTAATAGAAGCCTGAGCACTTAGCGAGCACAGGGCAGCCTGAGTGGTGCTGGGGGGATGGGGAAGGGGAAGGATTGGGAAGATAAAACCCAGAAGACGGTCTTAGGAGAGGGAGGCAAGACTGGGGTCCACTCATGTCACTAAGGAGTGGGATTGGGAAGAAAACTGGGTGAGACCTGGGAAATAGGGATGGATGCTGAAGAATCCCTGGGAGGTGATGGCCTGGAGCCCTTGTAGGATTTTCAGCATCAAATCTCACCTCTTGTGTCCACCTTAGCCAAGAGAATCAGGGTATCATTTACTTTCAGGCCCTTTGTGACTGCCTATTCCCATTCAAAACTGCCGATTTTATCATAATTAATATCCTTCATCAATACATGCAATATATAAAATGATCTGAACATGAGTAGCATTTAGTGAATTTAAATGCATGTTAATATTTAACACATGCACCTAATTTTGATTAATAAATTCATAATGATCATCCCTTGCTTGCTCTATGAGAGACACTAGGGGACATTTATAATTCATATAAAGTATTATCCATTTTAAGAACTTGCCTAAGTTTAATCATTTGTGCAAGATCTCTTGGTCAGGGGATGGCAGAGCTGGGTGTTAAGCCTAATCTGTTGAATTTCAAAACTGCTAGTATTATTTATTTATTTTTTAAAGAGGGAGGGAGAGAGTGAGAGAAAGAGAGTATCAACTTGATTTATTCATCTGGGTTTTGTTTTTCTTGACACTTAGTTGTGTATGTGTTGATGGGATTTGAACCTGGGTCCTCATGCATGCCAGGCAAGTGCTCCAACCCCCAAACTGGTAGGTTTATATTGTGCTTCTCCAGGTGGTTAAGGTCAAGAGAAAGGATGTAAGTCCTGGCTCTATTCTTGATGCTTCCCTTTTCTTCATAAATCCCATCCTTAGTCCCATCCCTCCCTGTTTCAAAGACACCTATTTTTCTCTAAGCCCAGTGCTACTTTAGCCAAATTTCTGCTTTGTAGCCAGAGTCATCTTTCCAGACTCAACTTTGAAACATGCCCTTTCCCTTTTTCCAATGTGTTGGTAGCTTCCCACTGCTCTTGAGATGTAGCACTTTCTGTCCTTCCTACGCTGAACTTGCTGCTCCAGACAGAATAAAGACTTCCATAAATAAAGGCTACTGTACTCCCTGCTGTGATTCTTACTGTTAGGATTTTGTTTTCTAATTTTGTGTTAAGGTCTCTCTCCAGTGGCTGTGAACTGCAGCCCCTCTGACCAGGAGGAAAGTTAGGTTCAGATGTGAGTGTCAGGTGGGAAACAATGCAGTAGAGAAACCAAAGTGCATACAACAGAAGAAATGTATTACTCACAGGTTCCAGGGAGGTTAGAAGTGCATTGGGAAATACAAGGGTAGCAGGGAGCTTGACCAGTGATGGTAAGTGAGAGAGGATGGGCAGGGGTCCTATGAGGCTAAACTTTTATTAAAGTCCATATACACCATTTCTTATACTCTCCCAAAGGGGTTGGTGGATTGTCTAGCTTAAAGAAAATAAGCTTGAAGAGGGGAACTTACTTATATGACTCTGGCATTGACCATAAGGTTTTTTTTTTTATAAAGAAATTTGTTGAAAAATCAAACATGCTTCCAATGAAACAATATAATATATTTGTATTCTGAACATTAGATTTACCCTCTAGAGCCCCCCATAATTACCTACCCTTATCCCTCTCCCCTTCAACCTTTAGATTTTATCATGGTCTATGGAGTGAACTTGGTTTGGGGTCAGAGAAATGAGGAACAAGTGGGTCATATCCTAACCACACAGGAGCAGAAGTTTTAACTAGGCCAAAGGTGACAAGGTGCAATTGGGCTTCACACAATCTGTCAGGCTTAAAAAATGGACGCTGAGGGAGCAATGACAGTACGTAGAATTATGATGGTCTTTTCAACAGCTGTTGCCCTCTGTTGAAGTCATTTGATAACTGCCTTAATCCTCTTTCTCCTTCAGACCCCAGCTTTAAGGTACCTCCTCTTGGAATGTTTGCTGAGCCCCAGGTATGAGTAGACATCCTCTGTGTTAACGTTACCCTTGACACTGCATATTGCAGTGTCGTTGCTGCCAGTCACCATGGACCCGCTGAGCTCTGAGCACTAGGAAGTCAGGAGCAGCATTAGGTATGATTCTCTCTAGCATCTGTGACATCACTGGGCCCATGAGGAGCACTTCATAAATAATGGATTGAATATGGATATGGATATGAGTGACTGACATAGTACCTGGCAGAGAGTGGATGATGAATCAATGATAGTCATTACTTTTTATTATTCCTGCTCTCATATGTTGAGACACAAAAATCTAATTGCATTTTGGTCACCTGGTTGGCACTGATCTTACTCTGATAGCCTATCAATTTGCATGATTCCAAAACCAAATATAGATTGTGAGTGTGAAAAACTCCTATTATAGACAGAGATGTGCCCATGATTTGCCAAGTGGCTGTATGTGAGATGGGGGGCTGTTGTGACAGCTAACTTTTTGTGGCTCCCACTGTCCTTTGTGATGCACCTGTTTGGAGGTGTGATGTGCTGTCCACTGGGCCTGCTCTTACTTGTGTTCTGTAGTTTTTTCCTAGTAGTCAATCTTTTATGCTCAAGAGCATCTCTTGATTTCTCAGCTGGATGTGACTTCTCCCCTCCCCCCCTTTCAATGCATTTCTCATGGTGTGATATTGAAATTGAGCAAAGATCACTGTGGGAAATGAACTTCCTACCAGTCACTCTACAGAGTCACGGCATTCCATGTCAGGGGCTGTTGCCTGTAACCTCAACAGCAACCTCTGGAGAAGGAGCCACTGCCATCCCATCTTGGAGTTAAGGAATTAAGGCTCAGACACTTTCTCAGAAGCAGCAAAGCTCTAGGTCTTCTTTGAACTCAACATCATGAACCTCAACTTTACTACAACACAAGCTTATTTTATCTAGTTTGGGCTAGTAGACCTAAAATTATATACATATATATATATATATATATATAATTTTATATATATTTTTTACTTCACATTTTTTCCCATGCCAACATTTATGAAAAATTTTAAATAGTCAAGTCTCTTCTCTTGCTAGATAGCTTCTGAATTTTGAATCATTCCATTTTGGGGCACTAAAACTCTCTCCCAAGATTTCCTTTAATCCTCATATAAGGGATTTTTTCTTTCCTCACCCCTCCTTTAAAAACATACTGAAATCTTTCCAATATCTGGAGTTTATTTTCCTGTAGAGTGTATGCTAGAAATCCAACTCTTTTCCACAATTTGTTTATGGATTATCATTTTTGTTCCTACTTGAAAAGATGCCTTTCCCCCTTCTGCTAAGTGTTCATCTATTTCCAGGCTCTTCTGTCCAATTTCTCCATTTCTTCATCATACATCAATAGTGCTTGTTAGTTATCATAGACTTGCAACATATTTTACTCCTTGGAAGGGCTAGATTGCCCTCATTTTACTTGATCTTTAGAATAATTTTTCTATTTTTGCACATTCATTCCACAGTGTTTTCCTAAAACTGGACTTCATGTAGCTGACATACAAGTGTACATGTTGAACACAATTTATTTTCTGGGCAAAAGTCTCATGAGCTGCTTTTAAACTACAATCCACTCATAGGTAGAAAAGATGCACAAAAAGATTTTGTGCTATCTCTGTGGTGCAGAGGTCAGGCAGTTAACAAAGAAGGAGAAATTGTTGGGTGGTATGGACTGAAGATTTGTGTCTTCTTGAATTTTTATGTTGAGATCCTAAACCTTAATGAGATGGGAATAGGAGGGGGGGTCTTTAGGGGATGATAAGGCCACAAAAGTGAAACTTTCATGAATGGGATTAGTGTTCTCTTAGAAGAGACTGCACAGAATATGCTTGCTCCTTCCGGCAGCCCTGAGAGGACACGGTGAGAAGATGACCATCTATGAACTAGGAAGAGAACCTTCACTAGATATCTGCAAGTTCTTTGATCTTGGACTTCCCAGCCTCCAGAACTATGAGAAATACATATTTGTTGTTTAAGACATTCGGTCTATGCTATTTTTGTTAGAGCAGTCTGAGCTAACACAGTAGAGATATATGGCTGGATAGCAGCATTCAGAAACATAAACTATTAGAGTTGAGGGACTAGGAGTGTAGTTTAGTGATAGAGTACATGGTTAGTATGTATGAGAAAAAAGAGAATATTGAAGTTGGAAGGAAAAAAACTTACAAATTAAAGTGTTACTAAATATATATGAAAACTGAATTTGTTGGAATTTAAAGAGTATGTTATGATCATGTAATTAATAGATGGCAAAGTATGAACAAGGATCTGTCTCTTTTTTCATAGTCCAATCTTTTTCCATGACACAGTGAGTGCATCATCCCTTCTAGAACCCTAAGCTGCTGGTTTCTGGCTTTGAAATAAAGTGTGGAAGATTCCAGCCCTTCCTAGACTCTTCCCTTTAAACTCTCCACCAAAGGTCCACATTCAAAGAAAATGCATCAGATTCAAAAATTCTGATCTATCTCTTCTTCATTTAAAGAATGTGTGATAAGTTAGCAAGAGTTGAAGCACAGCATTAGAACTTAGAGAATGTATTTTCTTTACTCAGATTAGAGGTAACTTGTATATTTTGTGGGAATTCTACACATCTTTCCCTCAACTTCTCATTTTTTTGCATTGATAAAATATCCTAAACCATCTGGGGAGAGCTGGAGTTTGGCTTCATTTCTGTTTAGCAGCAATAACACTTTGGGTAGTGAAGGGAGGAGAATGAGATGGCTCTCCAGTAATAGTTTTCTTAGCCAATGACTGCTGGTTCTGAAGAGAACTTTATATATTCTCCATGGCCATTGAGCAGAAGTTTGTAAGTGAACCCCTCTGAGAGTAGCAATATGCCTTATGGATCTCAAATGCATACTCATTTTACATCCAAAACTTGAATAATATTTTCAGAGAGCTAAGAGGAAACAGATTATCTTCCAAATTAAAAATGATGAAGAATAACTGAGGGTGAAGCTCAGAGTCTGGGTTTAGCTTCCAAGGGTTAAATCTGAATTAAAAAATATAATCTCCACCATATCATGCTTATTAGTTGGGTGATATACATCTGTTTTAATTACTTTCTATTTATGTAAAAGACAGTTTAAAATGTGCTAAAATGTAAAACAAATGCCTACAGCTTTCCTTCATTTGAGCCAAGTTTTTATGTCCCATTTTCCAGAAATACAGGTCTTATTCCAGGAAGATGTCATGCTATGTGGCCAGAGATAAGTCTATTGGATGTTAAAAGTCTGAGTTGCACGGAGCTATTTATAAAATGCTCCACTTCTGCCATCTGTTCTCCACATTCTCTTTTCTCTGTCTATGTTCTTCTTTCCCTGAAATGCTAGAAATGACTCCTGAGTGAATTTCCAAATTTTTGCTTGTTTTTTCTTTTTGTTGGCTGGGGTTCCTTTTTGATATTTGCTATCATGTAAGGATTGTCTAGTGAAGTCTCACGCACTCTGCCTGCCCCCAACTTTGTACTTTGTGCTTGGTTCTTCTTCCTTCAGATCACAGCACATGTTCTGCAGTTTTTCCCCTCACCCCGCTTAGACCCAGGATGGACTGGCACCTCTGTAGCTGTCAGGAGCCTTTCCCTGTGGGTGAAAACCTCCTCTTCCTAGCTCAGACCTTGTTGCTGTATGCTGGGCTCACTGTCTGCTTCCCATAAAATCTTCTTCATCAAACCTGATTTCAATTTTAAATCACTGATTTTTAGATCCCCATGATTTTCTTAGATCACAAAATACAATCTCCCTATTTTATAAATATGGAAACAGACTCAGAGTCAGTAAATGGTTTGCAGAAGGTATTGATAGAATAGAATAATTTAATTAGTAGATTTTTTAAAACCCATGTTGATGACAGATTTAGACATGGAAAAAGAAAGAAAAAGGAGAAAATCCTACAAATGTAATAATAGTGATACTTGCGAACCCATATTAACCTTATGGTAACTGTATTAGCTTACAGGAGATGCCACAATGAAATACCCACAAGTCACCCACAGACTGGGTGACTTGAAAAACAGGAATTCATTCTCTCACACTTCTGGAGCCTGGAAGTAGGAGCTCAATCTGTTAGCAGTGTTAGGTCTTCTGAGGCCTCTTCCCTTGTCTTGCAGATGGCTGCTTTCTCCCAGTGTCCTCACCGGGCCTTTTCTTTGTGTGCACATCCTTGATATCTTGCCACGTATCCTAATTTCCTCTTCTTATCAAGACGCTGTCATATTGGATTAGGGATCATTTTAACAACATTATTTTAAATTGATCAGCTCTGTCAGGGTCCTATTTCTGAGCACTGTCATGTTCTATGGTGCTGGGCTTTAGAATTTGTGTCCCCTGAACTACGACACACTTCAGTCGATATCATCCTGTGAAGTCATGATTGCTAGCATCTCCATTAGCTAATGAGGAAAGAAGCACAGAGACAATATACAACTACTCAAAGTTAGCAAAGACACTAAGTGGTAGATTGTCTGAACACAGACAATCTGACATAAGAAACCTGTGGAGTGTGTTTAGTGCTGAGTCCTGGGAAGATGTTCCATAGAGATGCTATTCCAGTATTAAGCATTGCCCACTAAATAGCTTGTGCTGTGTAAAAATATTTTTCTATAAAAGAAGGGTTTTTGTTAAATTTTTTGTCACTTTCTCTGACTTTTCCCCACTCCTTTTGGTTTTCTTTGCTGTGTGTCAGCAGGTCAGAGGTTGTGTCACTTAAGGCATGTATGAACATAGTGTCACCTGAAGTGTGTATAAACCCAGCCATGCACATGAGCATGTATAACATAGTTATTTCACTCGAGATATGTATAAACACAGCCTTGTACCTGAGATGTTCATGGAGAATTATGGAAATGAATAGGAAAGAGTGAAAGGAGACATGAACTTTCCACTGGAACATCTAAGCTTAGATCATCCATGGCTAATTAAATTTGAAACCAAGGGATATGAATAAGTCAGAAATTTCACTAAGAAACTTAATGACACCTTCACTTTATAGACGTCTCTTATAGTCTATGATCATAGATGGAAATGGCTCTCTAAGACTCTTGTAACCTGGATAAAATTTACCATGGAAATTCAGTAGCACAAGCCAGGGAGAGCTGGATGGCTTTGAAGAGGTGGGTTCCTGCACAGGAAGGCTGTGGACTCGTCTTCGTTGCTGGTCATCTTATCATCTCACACGGCAGTAGGCCTGTCAACCCCTTTCTAATCACAACTCCAACATGCTTAGTGACAAAAATAGCTGTTCTCAAGCCATTAAATTCCACAGGAAAAATGACTGGTCCAGACCCCACCATTATAAAATTTTCATGGTCACTGTGAGCTGGATGAGTTCCTTACAAGATAACGTCAGTGACATAGTTAACCAAAAATTCCAAGAAGGGCCTTTCCGTCAGTGAAAAGGAGGTCCAAAATTCAACCTTGGAATTGAACACTTGGAATTGAAAGAAGGTGAAAAAAATGCCCTCAAATTACACAGCCACAGCAGAAGTTATTATAATATTAAAGTAAAAGTATAGTCCTTTTCTATCATAATTTCAAGTCTGCCAGTGAATAAATGAGAAAATCTATAACTATATTAAGATTTTAAGCCCTTTAGCTTCCTAAACTTGAATGATTAACTGCAATATCACAAAACAGAATATAAACCTTTGGTATGGCAAGGCTATCAATGACAATAGTATAGATGTTTATTATCCTTGTTAATAATAAAATTTCTAAGTTGGAACAGGGGAATAGCAAATGTAAAATGTGCCTCAATTTTAACGACTAAAGTTTAGAAAAACTGTTTATCTCTCCTTCTATTCTTGATTTTAAGGGTTCACTTTCAGTTCTGTAAGTGACACCTCAGCACCTTCTCACAGACTCTATTGAATAACCTTTTGGACTGTGGAACTGAATTTCTGATTTTTTTCTGAGGAATTTAATGTCCAGACCCAGGATTTAATCTGAATCATGCAACATTTGCTCTATGCTGGTGGCAGGACTAACATCCAGGTCTCTCCAGCCTCCCGTATTTGCCCTGATCCATTGCCATCTCTACAAGAAGGTGGTTCTTGAGAGAGGTGCAAAGAATCTTCTACCCCTGACATATAGAACTCGTAGGATTCTTTACACCTTAGGAAATTATGATCCCTGCATTAAGGACAGTTTCATCTAAGGTAATGATATCAAGTAGGTACAGGCACTAAGCCCAAATATATATCCCCTTTATTCCTAAGATCAGATTCACTAAGATAGTCACAATTCTAAAACCAGGTGCAGCTTTTATTTCTTGAGCAACAATTAAGTATGGAAAGCAAACTGAAAAATCCCACGCATGCAGGTTTTACTGCAGCTGTGAACTTGTCAATATAGTGAGCGAATACTAAAAACAATTGCTGCTGATTAGTGAGGAATGTCAGCACACTTCTTCATAAAAAGGATTAGAAGAGCAAACAAATACCTGCCTGCATAAAGACTTATGCAAAAATTAAAGGTATTTCTTATATTATTAAAATGGTACCACTAGTGATAAAGTAATCACTATAGATAGGGTCTCTGCACAAAACAGGATACTTTTAAAAAAAGATAGAAAATACTGGGCATAAAACTCTAGTATAATAATGATCTCAGTTGACATGATGGCCTTAAAGTTGAGTTATAAATCCTTTACAGTTGTAGAAACCAGAACCAGTCCTTGGAATTTTTCATTGAATCCTGCAGGGAGGTGTTTGGTAGGATAGGTGTTGTTAGGTTGCCCAGTTCTGTTCAAATATTATTGAGTGCACACAGTCTATCCAGTGAGAGTGAGCCATGAACAAGTTATGTACAATGATCCATGATCCAACAAATTACTTGGAATCCACAGGAAAAAATGTTGTTGCATGGGAGTTAACATTGTTTGGATATGAGGTGTCCCACAAAAGCTCTTGTGTTAATGCAGAGGAATGTTCAGAGGTAACATGATTAGGAGAACTGTAACCAGATCAGTCAATCCTAGTTTGAATGGACTGGCTGTGTGTCAACTGTGGGCAGGTGGGGCATAGTTGGAGGAAGTGGGTCTCTGGGGCCATGCCATGGAAGGGTGCATCTTCCCTGTGGCCCCTTCCCCCTTCTCTCTCTGCTGCCTGACCCCACCATGAGCTGAGCCACATTTCCTCCACTGGTTTCCTCCGTGATTTTCTGCCTCATCTTGGGCCTAGAGTAATGGAGTTGGCCATCTATGGACTGGGCCTCTGAAATTGTGAGCCTCAAATAAACTTTTGCTCCTTTAAAATTGTTCTTTTTTTTAATACTGATTTTGAAACAAAATTATTAAGGAGTTGAGTTATTGTACAATCATAAATGCATGTAAAGTAACGATGTGATATGCATATATTCTTCAACCAGAATTACTCCATAGATCCCTCCCTATTCTCACTCCCTATACCCACTTGGCCCCTCCCTCCCCCACTATTTATCTATGATTGCCCTAGATTATGTGCTGCTAAGGCCTTTGCTGAGTCTAATACATGAGGTTGACTACCTTTCACACAGTCCTGGGTTTAGCTCCAGACTCTGCAAAAGAGTGAAAACATTGGACTCTTGACTCTCTGGGTTTGAATAACTTTGCTCAGCATGATTTCTTCTATTGCCATTCCTTTACCTTCAAAGGCTGCAAAATCATTTTTTCTCATTGATGAGAAGATTTCCATGGTATGTATATACGTGTGTGTGTGTGTGTGTGTGTGTGTGTATGTATATATATATATGTGTGTGTGTGTATATATATATAATCTATCTCACAGTTTTTGGATCCATTCATCCAGTGTGAGGGGCATCTGGGTTGGTTCCATAATTTAGGTGTTGTAAATTGAGCTACTATGAACATTGATTTTGCTGCATTGCTGTAATGGGCTGATTCTAACTCCTCTGGGAAAATAGCCAGAAGAGGGATAGCTGGATTATATTGTGGGTCCATCCCTAATTTTTTGAGGATTCTCCACACTGCTTTCCAGAGCAGCTGTACCAATCTGCAGTTCCACCAATAGTGTGCTAGTGTTCTTATCTCCCTGCAACCCCTCCAGCATCTGTTATTGTTTATATTCTTCATTTTTGCCAATCTGACTGGAGTGAACTGAAATCTTAAGGCAGTTTAGGTAGTTTTGATTTGCATGTCTCTGATTACTAGTGATTTAGAACACTTTTGCATGCATTCATTGGCTGGCTCAATTTCCTCTGTTGAGAAGTTTCTATTTAGCTCTTTGGCCCATTTTTTGAGTGGGTTGTCTGTGGTTTTGATAGTAAGTGTTTTGAGTACACTGTAAATCTGGATTTTAGTCCTCTGTCAGAAGAATCACATGCCATGATTATTGCTCATTCTGCAGGTTATCTCTTGAAAATTTTGACCAATTCCTTAGTTGTGCAGAAGCTTTAATGGCATCCCACTCATTGATTTTTGATTTTCACTTTAGGAATCTTGTTGAGAAAGTTTTTGCCTACTCCCAAATGTCAGAGTGTTGATCCTAACTTTTCTTCTAGCAGTTGTACAGTAGCTGGTATAATTGCTAGCTCCCTGATCCATTTTGATTTGATTTTTGTGCAAGGGGAGAGATAAGGTTCTAATTTTAACTTTCTGCAAGTGGTTGTATGGTTTGTCCAGTACCATTTGTTGAATGGGCTGTCTCTCCTCCATGTTATATTTTGACCCCTTTGTCAAAGATCAGATGTTTAAAGATTTGTAGGTTTGTTTCAGAGTCTTCTATTCCATTTTTCTTCATTCCTATCTTGATACCAGTACCAGGCTGTCTTTGTTACTACAGCTCTATAGTATAGTTTTAGATCTGGTATTGCAAATCCACTTGTTTTGTCTTTCTTGCTTAGTAATGCTTTAGCTATTCTGGGTTTCTTATTGTTCCAAATGAATTTGAGAATTGCGTTTTCTATATTTGTAAAGGACATTGGTATCTTGAATGGGATTGCATTGAATCTATATAGTGCGTTTGAGAGAATAGCCACTTTAATTATATTAATTCTGCCTAACCAAGAGCATCAAACATCCTTCCATCTTCTCAGGTCTTCTTTGATTTCTTTCTTCAGTGCCTGATAATTTTTGTTGTAGAGGTCTTATTAGATTAATTCCCAAGTATTTTATTCTTTTTGAGGATATTGTGAATGGGACCAATTTCCTGATTTCTTTTTCTGCCCTATTATTGTTAGTGTGTGGGAAAGCTATTGATTTATGGGTATTGATCTTGTAGCCTGCTACTTTGCTAAATCTGTTTATAAGCTCAAGCAGTTTTCTGGAAGAGTTTTTTGGATCTTCCAAATATAGGATCATGTCATGAGCAAACAGAGATAGTTTGACTTCCTTTTTTCATTCTTTTCCTTTTGGTTTCCATCTCTTGCCTGATTGCTCCATCTAGAGTCTCAAGAACTATATTGGTCAATGCAGACAGCCTTATTTTATTCCCAAGTTTAGTGGAACTGCTTTCAGATTTTCTCCACTTAGTATTATATTAGGTGAGGGTTTGTCATATATGGCTTTTACATAATTAAGTTCCTTTGATCCCTATCTTCTCTAGAGTTTTGAGCATTAATTGGTGCTGGAATTTTATCGAAGGCCTTTTCTGCATCTATTGAGATGATCATATGGTTTTTGTTCTTAATTCTGTTTAAGTGATGAATCACATTTGTTGATTTGCATATGTTGAACCAGCCTTGCATACCTGGAATGAAGCTCATTTGATCATGGTAATTTATCTTCTTGATGTGTGTGTGTGTGTGTGTGTGTGTGTGTGTGTGTATACATACATACATACATACATATGTATATATATACATACATACATATACATATATATTATTAGTGCATTAGTTTCACATAATGATGGCATTAGTTGTTACATATTCTTAGATACACAAAAATCAGCAGAACAATATGTTCTATATCCCCCTCCACACCCCTCTACCTCCCTCCTCCCATCCGCTGATCCCTTGCCTTTTTTCTGGGTCCTACATTGTTCCTGAAAAACCAAAATACAGTGACATAATTCTTACACCTATGAAGAACATTTTTTATATATATGGTTATAATATGTACAGTGACATTTCTAACTCTTTGGAATGTACCTTTCTTTATCTCAGTTCCAACATTTCCCCTTCTCCTCCCTTCCTATCATGCTTTGTTATTCTTCACAATATTTGACAATGTGATTAAATATTTATGTTTTTGTACAGGTATGCCACATAGCTTATTCAAATAGCTTATGAAGTATCTTACAACTGTATCTCATAAATATTAACATTTTGCATTTTTGTTCTATGGATCTAATACATGAGTTTGTCTACTTCTTGATGTGTTTTTGAATATGTTTTGCAAGAACTTATAAGGATTTTTGCTTCAATGTTCATCAGGGCTATTGGTATGTAGTTTTCTTTTTTCGATGTGTCTTTGTTGGGTTCTGGTATCAGAGTTATGGCTGTCTTATAAAAAGTGGGAGAGTTCCTTCCTTTTCAATTTATTGGAATAGTTTAATAAGTGTCAGCGTCTCCTCCTCATAGGTGTGATAAAACTCAGCAGGAAATCCATCAGATCCTGGGATTGTCTTTCTTTTTTTTTTGTTTTGGTAGGCTTTTGACTGCTGTATGAATTTCAGTGCCAGTTATTGAGTTATTTAGATTATTTAGATTTCAATATCATCCTGCATCATTAGGATGTTGTATGTGTTTAGAAATTTGTCCATGTCTTCCAGATTCTCTAATTTACAGTATAGTTTTAAAAAATATGTTCTTATAATTTATTTAATTTCCATGGGGTCCATAATGATCATTCCCTTTTTATTGGTAATTTTGTTGATTTGTTTCATTTCCCTCCTTCCTTTAGTGGAATTGGCTAGGAGTCTATCAATTTTATTTAGTTTTTCAAAGTACTAGCTGTTTTGTTGATTCTTTTTATTGTTTTTTGTTTTTGTTGTTGTTCTCAGTTTCATTGATTTGGGTCTGATATTGATTCTTTACTGTCTTCTGCTGGCTTTGGGATTGGTTTGTTCTTTTTGTAGGAATTTGTGGTGGAGCATAAGCTTATTTATTTGGGATCTCTCCTATTTTTCAATGTAGACACCCAGTGCTATAAATTTTATCCTTAGGAATGCTTTCGTGCTGTCCCAGAGATTTTGATATGTTGTGTCTTCATTCTCATTCTCTTCCAAGAATTTCTTGATTTCTGTTCTCATGTCTTCTTGGATTCATTCTTCATTTAATAGGGTATTATTTACTCTCCATGCATACGTGTGTTTTCTGTTATAATTTTTGCTGTTCATTACTAGGGTCATGGCATCATGGTCTGATAGGATACATGGATAATATCTACTTTTTATATTTGCTGAGGCTTCCTTTGTGAACTGGAACATGATCTATTTTGGAGAAGGATCCATGTGCTGCTGAGAAGGAGGTATATTCAGCTATATATATCTGTTAAGTCCACTTGATATATGGAGTTGTTTAGGCTGGAGATCTCTATTGGTTTTTTGCTTTGATGATCTGTCTATTGGTGACAGAGGAGTGTTGAAGTCTCCCAGTATTATTGAGTTGAGGTCCACAAGTGGTTTAATGTCATGGAGTAATTTATTCACATAGTTGAGAACATTGTTGTTTGGAGAGTATATATTTACTGTGGTTATATCTTTCTGTTGTATTGTTCCCTTAACTAATATGTAGTAGCCTTCTTTATCTCTTCTGATTAGTTTATGTTTGAAATCTACTTTGTTGGATATATGTATTGCAACACCAGCTTGGTTTCTTGGGCCGTATGCATGGTAGGTTTTTTCCTATCCTTTCACTTTCAATCTGTGGATGTCATTGGCTGTAAGGTGGGTCTCTTATAGGCAGCATATTGTTGGATTTTGTTTTTTGATCCAATCTGCTAATCTGTGTCTTTTGAGTGGTGCATTGAGACCATTCACATTCAATGTTAGAATGGTAGTGTGGTTGTGGTTCACAGTCATTGTATTTTATTAGTAAGTTCTATGCTGTCTTGGTTGTATATTGATAGCATGTGCCTTTATTGAATTTCCTCTGTTTGTGGGTTTTGAGGAATGTTTCCTTGTTCTTCTATCTGGAGTTTATCTTTGAGGATTCTTTGTAAAGCTGGTTTTCTGTTCATGAATGCTGCAAATTTGATCTTATCATGAAAAGTTCTTATTTCCCCTCAAATATGAAGCTAGGTTTTGCTGGGTACAGTATTCTTGGCTGCATGTTGTGGTCATTCAGATATTGAAAGATCTCCTTCCATGATCTTTTGGCTTCCAGAGTTTGATCTAAAAAGTCAGAGGCATTTCTTATTGACTTGCCTCTGAATGTGATTTGGTATTTCTCCCTTCCAGCTTTTAATAATATTCTTTCCTTGATTTCCCTGTTGTACATTTTGAATATGATGTGTCTTGGTGAGTTTCTCATTTGATTGGGCCTATTGCGTGTCCTTTAAGCTTCCTGAATGAGCAAATCTGACTCTATTTTTATGTTGGAAAAATTT
>PVKS010022048.1:18058-34414 GCA_004027875.1 Aplodontia rufa | reverse complement strand
CCCAGGGGCTGGTCCCCTCCCAGCTTCAACTCCAGGCTGGGCATCACAGGGGACACAGTCTGCCCCTCTCCATGGATGCCACCAAGTGGCATCTGCTCTTCTACCTGGTACATACACACAACACTGGCTTCCTGTAAGGGAGGTACAGAAGTGGGTTCTCCAGGAAGGTGGAGGGTGGCATTGTTTTTATGACAAGGTGGGTCATAAATTTAAAATGTAGGTTAATACCTCATACTCATTAGGTTGTGGCTGCTACAAAAACAGAGAGAGAAGGGAGGAAGGAGCAAATGTTGGTGAGGATGTGGAGAAACTGGAATCCCTGTGCGCTTTGGGTGGGGATGTTCAATGGTGCAGCCACCATGGAGAACAATATGGCGGCTCTTCAAAACATGGAAGAGAGCTTCCAAACGACCAGTCAGTCCACTTCCAGGTACAGACCAGAGGAACTGAAGGCAGGGTTTCTAAGAGGCATTTATTTGTACACTAATGTTTACAGCAGCACTATTCACAGTAGCTTTCGGGAGCAGACCAAAACTATTGAGGAATGAATGATTAGGCAAAAGGCGGTCCATCCATACAATGGTATACTATTCAGCCCTAAAGAGGAAGGGAATTCTGGCACACGCCGCAACATGGATGGACCTCGAGGACTTTAGGCCAAGTGCAAGCAGCCAGTCACAAAAGGACAAATGCTTTGTCACTGTACTTATATGAGGTTCTCAGGGTAGTCAAGTTCATAGACATGGACAGTAGAATGGCAGCTGGCAGAGGCTGGGGTGAAAGGAGCGAGGAGCTGGAGTTCAACAGGGAAGAGAAGAGTCCTGCAGGTGGTAGTGGTGGTGGCCCAGCAACACACACGAACTACATGCTTGCGATGGCTAAGGTGGTCTGTTTCATGTCAGTCATATTCTACCACAATAAACACAACAGAGGGGAACATGCTAAAATGGAGGCTAAGATGCAAAAGTGGTTTGGGGCCCAAAGTGGAGGGGTGCACTAAACTCTCAAGGGTGAAGACAGGTGAGACCGGATTTCAGGGAAAACGGGAATCAGGTGACCTGGGACCTGAATCTGACTTGACATCTGAGGATGGTGGCACTGTAGCGCACTGTCACGACTTTGTTCCCCTCAGACCCTCTCCTGGTTGTTTCCTGGCGGCAGGGAAGGTGTGAGCTGGCTTCTCCATCCTCATGGAGCATCCCTGCAGATTAAGGATGGGCCAAGGGTTGGGACTGCCTGGAGTTGAAAGCACAGGGTAACGGGACAGCTCTTTATCCCCCAAGGACATCGGACCTGTGTTACTCCACCATGAGTGGCAGACACACAGTCCACGAGGCCTTGGAGCTCTCTGGTGCATTCTGCTCATCCCTTCCCATCCACCCTTCTTCAACCCAACTGCTGCCTCATTAGCCCTTAGGTCTCAGCTTGACAGCCTCTCCTCCAGGAAGCCTTCTGGGGATCCCTTTCTGGGCTGGGCTTCCTGTTAATGCTCCCACTGCTGGATTTGGCCTCTAAGTGCCCACTATGGTTTGTGTCCATCATGGTATGTGTCCACATGAAGAAAAGGCCCAAGAACACAAGAAGGTGCTCAATAAAGACTCACTGGATCAACCGATCAATCAGGAGGATGATTACAACACTGGAAAGGGCCAGAAAAGATGGTTGAGGTCGCCAATCAACGTGCAACAAGAAGGACTCTTAGATTCGGTACGTTAACTGCAACCTCCAGCCTCAGGTGGCTGCATGGCTAGCACCTGTCAATCGCCATCCTCTGCTTATCCTTACTAACAGGACTCTCATTTTGTTCAGCATGTGTCTGGCTGGCGACGTTCACACCTCTTTGTCCCTGTGGTGAGCAGTAGCCAGAGTCATTGTTCTGGCCATTGATGGAAAAGTTGAGGGCTTCCTGGAAAGCCACTGCTTCACTAACAAAGGCCCCAGTTCCTTCTCAAGAAAGGCTAAGAGGGAGAGAGGACCTTTCTCTGTATGTGTGGGACACAGATGTGATGGCTGGACACACAGCAGCTGGACTGCGACAGTGAACCACAGGAAGTACTTGGTTTGATCACCTGTGCAGCTCAGGGCTCACAACCGCCTGGACTGCACGTCATGTGAGACACAAATTGCCAACTATTTACATCACTCTTGGCCAACTATGTTGTCACTTGTCACCAGAGCACTCCTAACTTGTGTCCACCAACATGGACATTTCATACAAGAGCAAGATAGCTTACAGATAACACCAATAATAAAAATAAGGAATTGCAGCAAGCAAGAGATTCCAGAAAGCAAAGAGATTTGGACGTTCCGGATGGAGAAGAGGTTATAGATTGTACAAACGAAAGGAGTTGCCAGTTAACCACTGTATTAAAAACCAACAACAGGTTAACAAAAGTGTGGCTCATGAATCTCTAAAACAGAAGTGGTCATCAAGAGACACCAGCATGGATTCGTTAGTAATAACATTTCAAATGAACAACAAAATTCTTTTGATTTAATTTTAACTGGGAGAGCAGGGCAATGCAAAAGATTAAAAAAAAAAACACCGCCACCTATCTGAATTTCCTTCAGACTCTCCGTTCTCACGACACTATGAACAGGATTTTTAAAAAGCAGCGACATCACGGTGTGGCTAAATGTATTCATAGCTGGTTGGCCGACCACACTCAGCAGGTGTAAATTAATGGATTTCTGCAATCCAGGAAGGAGCGAGGCAGGGCTAAGCCACGCCTGCTGGCTGCGGCTGTCCATTCAATGTCAACTTGCACAGCTCCACTGGGGACGTGAAAGGAGGAAATGGAGAGAGTACACAAGGCAGAGAACACAAGGCAATCGGCCTGACAGAAATGAGACACGGAAACCTCTCAGGGTGGAAAACGGGCTGAAGCTCCTGGCTCGGACAGTGCCGTTTAGGCGTTTAGGAAGAGCAATTTCCGTGTTTTGGTGTAAAGATCCGATCAGGGCAGGCTGGACAGGCAGTAGCGTTCCAGAGCTTTCCCCTCCTGAGCAGGGCTAGATGGAGAGCTGTGCTGGATTCAGGAAGGGGTTCTGTGAACTGTATCTGACGCTAGAAACGCATGCATGCATGTGCATGTTTGATTGTGCACACATGTGCCTTTACGTGTGCGTACATGTACATTTATGTGCAGTGTGTATATAAACATATTTGCATGTGTATGTAAACATATACACACATGTGTGTCTATGTGTGTATAATAGATGTCTATAACCGGTGCTTTGCGAACCTGCCAGAGAAATATAAAGAATGCAAATCTTCAGATAACTTGGGCACGACATCCTGTTTTGCTCTTTATTGACAGGTCCCAGGATATATGGGTTTCGTGGAGTGCATTTAACATAAGCTGGTTAGAAAGACATGCAGGGAATTAATCTGCCTCCTGCACAGAGCCTGAGCTGTCAGCCTGCTGCTCCTCCTGTTGAGGAGCTGGGGCCTGGGCTCCCACGGCAACTGAGCTGAGCTGGTCTCCAGCCCCGGCACCCATCCTCAGCTGTGCTGGCGGAGAGACCAAGGGGATTCAGCCCAGGACTCCCCACCACTGGGGAATCACTCACAGGGTGCCTGAGATGCCAGTGGAGCTGACGTCACCAACTTAGGACACATCGTCTCTGCGTCTAAGAACACTCATGATCAAGGCAGCCAGGCGCTGGACCCCACCCCACAGCCCTCTCAGAACCAGCTCCGCAGGCACCTGGAACCCCACCTTCCACCTTCAGGTCCCTCTTGACTCTGTCACTACTCAGTCTGCTTCCAGCCTCCACTGGGAGACTCCCAGAGACGAAGGCTCCATAAAGGCACCTGCTCAGTTCCTATGTGCCTGGTCCTTCTGAGAGATACCCCTCGTGGCCTCACTCCCCCCATCACACAGCTGTCCCAACAACAGCTATTTCAACACCTGCTCCCCTAACTCTGTCCCTTGGACCTTGCGTACAGAGCCATGCAAACTGCAGACAGCATGTCCCAGCCAACGTCAACCACGTGAAGCCAAACAAAACACACTAATGCAACTGCACCCCAGGCCCCCCAACTTTCAGTCCCGCTAAGGCACCCCAAAGCAAGCACTCAAAGAAATGCTACACATCAGAAGCAACGAAAGGGATGTTTTCAGCCACTGTATTTCACATTTTCAAACAAACGATATCCTTCCAGCCACCGCGGGGTGGAGGTTGGTCCCTGTGTGCTTGTTGAAGATAAGAAGCTGGACCCTGGCGAGATTGAGGAACTTGCTCCAGGTCCTGCTGTGCTTTGTACTTGCTTCTGTCCAGTCCCAATTCCTGCTCTTTCTACTCGTCTGGGGTCAATTACACATTTGGCCCAGGAGTCCCAGCCACCGCCATTCCGGGGAGAAGGAATTTCATTGGATTGCCAGCCCTTTAGGGGCAGCGTGCCATGCTCCGACCAACGGGCACCAAAGAGCAGGAGGAAGCGAGATAGGCAGACACAGCCGTGCCGTCTCCATGATGAGTGAACACAGGGAGACCACTGTTAACTGGGGTCAGAGCTCTTTACTGGGGCAGGTGTTGTGCAGATAGGACAGAGGGTGTTTACGCTGTTTCAGGAGGGCCAACGATGCAGGACAGCCTGCCCCTCTGCTAAAGAGGCAGGAATTCCTGGGAGTGCTGCTGAGGGTCCCCCCGGGAAGAGCATGCGCTGCCTTGACCTTGCCTCCCCAAACCCATTGCAGACCCTCCCTCCGTATCCTTCCTCAAACCCAACTCTTCCTCCACCACGGACGGACAATCAGGACACCCGGGTAGTTCCAACCTCTTCCCAGCGGGGCCTGTAGCTTTGTGGTCCTCATTGCTCACAGTAACTCTTCAGTTTCAAGGCTCAACTTTAAACTATTGCTTGTTGGGAAGAAGAAGCTGACCTTGACCTCCAGAAGCTGAGAACTTGGTCTTTCTACAGGTTCTCTTCCTAAACTGTGGCTTTCAATGGCCACTGTGGAGTGGAGACAGAAAGAACTGTACCCAAATCTTCGGGGAAGTAAAGAACTTTCTACACACTCTGACCTCAGCGTCACAACATACAGACCCTCCTGGGACGCGGGAAGCCTCTCGGTGTGGCTTAGATGCTTTCCCATGAGCGCTCCTCTGTTCTCCCCTCTCCTTCAGGACCTCAAAATGAAAACCACTATTTTCCAAACTGAGCTCCGTGGCACACCAGTCACATTAAAAAGGGCTCCGTAATCAAATATTAGATTTGATTATAAACCTTGGGAAATTTCTGCTATTTAACCATTTAAACAAAAACACCTCTTGGTGCTGGGACTAAACCCGAGCTAAGCACACGCTCCTACACTGAGCCACACCACAGCCATTTTAAAAAATCTACAAAGATAGCGATTTCCTATGTTCCATCCTAATGAGCTCTGGAAACCTTGACTACTCCTGAAGATTCCGAATCCACGTTGACATTTTAAAGGCTCAAATTCCTTTCAGTGAAGAAAGCTGTAAACTGTTTCCCAAACGTCTCTGACAACAGAGGCCTTTCCTGAGACGACACCTGCCAAGCTCCTTAAGAACCTGCGTTTTGGGGGCCTTGTTTTGGGAAGCACCGCCTGGGAGAACTGAGATAATTAAGAGCTTTCTGAGATCTTCACAGATGCGTCCTCCCCATCCCATGACTGTATCTGCATAACACAGAATTCACTGATCCTGTGTCTCACTCACTTATTCAATCCATAAATACCTACCCAGGTCCTCCTCTGCACCAGACGTGGGCTTAGTACTGAGGACAAATTGGAACACTCCTGACAAAGGAAACGGGGCACCCTGGGATGGAGCCACCAGCCTGGGGTGAAGGATTTACCAGGGGCTTCGTGCAACCACAGCTGTTGTTCATGCATGAGCTCAGCTCTGATCAGCGGCTTGAAGGAATTTTCCAGAACAGAGGCTGATGGTGCTGCATGTACAGCACCCTGTACATGCAGGCAAACTCAGGTCACGTGTTCATGCCTTTGGGCAGCTCCCATTGCCCCTGATGTGATTCTGCACCTACTGCCCCCTGCCTCTGCTTGTCCCACCCTCTGCCACCCACCTTGATGAAGTTTTATTCCATTTATTCAATCTCTGTAGACCGGTGCCTGGTTTCCTTCAGATGCTATTTTGCCACAGGCCTGGGGCCACTCACCAGCCTCTTTCACACAACTCTTTCCTGGTGTTTGTATTGTTCCCTGTGCCCGGCTCAGGTACCAGGCTCAGAAGCTCTGTGTGGTTGAGGGAGGGGCTGTCTCGGTGGCTGATCTTTGGGGGAGGTGGGACAGCCTATGGTCTCAGAACTGTGACTCACAGAAAGGAGAGTATTGGCGGGGGTGAGGGATTGCTGCTTGGTTTTTGTTTGTGGTACTGGGGATTGAACACAGTAACCACTGAGTCACAGCCCCAGCCTCCCAGCCCTTTTTAGTTTTTATTTTGAGACAGGGTCTCACTAAGTTGCTGCTCCTCCTGCCCCAGCCTCCCAAGTGGCTGGGATGACAGGCACCACCACGCCAGGATTCCATTGGTTCATCCAGAGCAATACCTGAGTGCCACCTTGGAGGGTGCTGGTTGCTAGGGTCCCTCCTATAGCTCCAGACCTCCTGTACCCCACTTCAATAGCTTTCATTCTCCTAAGGTAGATGGAGTGGACTGTCTCATACCACAAGAAGACCCTGCATAGCACACGGAGACAACCTATGGGCAGCTGGGGCTGGGCAAAGGCAGAGACCCTGGTGGCCACACCATGGGGGTCTTGTGTTCCCAGCTCTGGAGTTCGGGTCTGGTTCCACACTCTGTGGAGGTGGGAAGTTTGGGCACAGTGCTCCCACAGGCCAGCCTCAAAGGGCCATCTGTCCAGTGATGCAGGAATCAGATCAGTCTGGCTGGAGGCACCCACCTCTGGCACGCTGAGCACCGAGGCTGGGAGGTCTGGGGCGCTGGGCCCCTTGGGGACAGGAGCTGTCCTTCTACAAGAGACCACCAGCCACATTCCCTGCAGCCACAGACTCTTAAAAGCAGGTCAACCACGGGTACCTATTCTTCAAGCGGCTAACAATGTGTTTGTCAGTTTTATGTTTTTGGATTAAAGTGCCCTTAGAAAGATTTTCCCAGCCAGCAAAAGACATCTGACATAAGTCAATACTGGTCTCAGATAACGGGAAGCCTGCAATGACCTCAAGAGCCCCCGGCACTGAAGCCATCAGCCTGTCCGCTCCTCCAGGGCCAGCTTAGCACTGATCTATGATCGTGGAGCGGGATGGCAATCTCCAAGCTGCTGGGAGCTCCTGCTGGCCAAACAGCCACATGATACTGTGGAGGAGCCTGCGATCTAAGTTTAGCAATGACGCTGAGGCCCAGTAGCCTTGGATCATTCACCAGCGAATGCCCCGCCACACTTCACTTATTGTCTTGGGCCCTGGTGGCCAGGAAGGAGGGTGAAGATGGTTCCGCATTTACAATGCACTGCGTGACACTGGTGATGACAGTCCCCTATTGCTGAGCTGCCCTAAAAGTGGAAAGAACCATCTAGGAGGGACCGAAGGCCCCAGGGCTACGTACTTGGAGGTAGAATTGCTGGGTCAATTGGGCCTTTTGAAAAGACAGCTCTTAGCCTCTCTCTGCACTGCTTAAAGACCTCCCTCGTACCCCTCTGCCTTTAGGAGGAAGTTGAAATGTGGCATGGCCTCAAAGCCATTTTGATGGTGGCCAGATCTGAGAACTCACCGTGAATGTGGGCAGAAGAGGTGGGCAGATTAGACGTCACTCTGACTCTAAATTTCAGTTTCCTTATTTGCCAATAGGTTGCAGCAAATGCACTCTGTGTTTCCCTGGAAGCCAATTCTTTTAGGAAAGCTGTCAGCTCCTCACATAACTCACTTTCTGTTAGAATCCAGTGTAGAGGCCACTGGACAGAGTCTTGGATCAATGCATGATAAAGCCTTGGCCACTTCTAACCCCGCCCACCTGCCCTCAGGGCACGCTCTGTTTCTGAGGATGCCTCCTGGAGACCCACCACCACGGCCCCCTGCCCCAAACTATTCCCAACAGAGACCGAGCCAGGAGGGGACCAGTGCAGGCCACTGGGGTAGAATGCAGGTCTCAAAGAGCAACACACCCAAAAGCTGCCCTATGGGGCGACATACACCTCTGACTACAATTAGAACAGCAATAAACGCTTTGAATTTTTTTCTGATCATATATATAGCCAGCACTGTTCATTCATGTGTGCCCTGTGCTCCTGCTGATGGTGAACACACATACACCCCACATCCTAGAGCCAGGCGGGTGTGTTTCACACGTGAGTGAACTGCAAAGGATTATTATAAATATATAATCTGGTTCTAATTTATCTTAGCAATGTTAGAAATAGTAGGTGACATCGTTTAGCATTTACTACACGCCAGGTAATAAATGCTACTGCTCTCCAATTTTTGTATGTGTTGCTCACATAACAGACCCCAGCCCTACGTTCCTGGGAACGTGAAGAGCCAGGAGCCCAGACGCTCACAGAGAGCTGCTTAGCATGCTGTAGGAACTGACCCAGGGCAGGAAATGGGTAGTCACAGAACTGCTGGCCCCCAGGCCCACCTTGCAGGAGAGCAGCTGAGCTGACTGACGCTCCCTGATCTGATGGAGACCATCCGTGGTCTCACACCAGGCGCCACCGAAGAGCAGACAAGCCAATGGGTAATAAAGCACCCTGGCTCAGATTCCTAATAAAGCAAGACTGTACTGTAATGCGCATCTGTCACGGCCGAGGCCAACTGCAATACAGAAATGAGAAAAATCAATGTGCGATTTCCAGAGAGTGGTTTTTATCTTTTAGATGTCAAACAATCAAGGGGAGTCTACCATCTGACACCACGTTCATTTAAAAAATGCAATAAGCCAGTCATCGGGGGCCGAGTTGGGGTTGGTGTTAAAGGCCTGGAGGCAAACGGGTGGCGAGATGGAGGCATCCTCACCCCTTCCTGTCCCTCTGAGGGCCAGCATCTCTCCTCCACCCACGCTGCTCTCCTGCAGGGGGTGGGCTCTCTCCTCTCCACCCGCCACCGCCTGCTTTTCCTCTTCTCTCATTGCAACAGGAAAGCCATCCCCGGACCAGATGATGTATTGAGAAGGACAGCTACTGCTGGGGGCTCTCCCTCCTGGCATGCCAGTGGGCATAGGGAGGGCTGCCGCCAGGCCCTCAGGCACAGCGGTCTTTGGGAGGGCTGTGCAGGGCTGGTGTCTGGGACAAGCTTTCACTTTACTCCCGTGCCCTCCACTCCAACAGGAGCAGACTTGGGGCTCCCACCCACTGTGCCACCCTTATTCCAGCCCCACCGTCCCTGAGCCTCTGCTCTGTAACCTGTGCGTCCAGCCTGCTCAAGGCCTCTGGGGACTCTCTGGGCCCCCACAACGTCCAGATCAGCACGATGGCACACAATGTCACCTTCTACCTACTTTCCACCTGTGTTACTCCTCTTGCCTACCAGGCCT
This sequence comes from Aplodontia rufa, assembly GCA_004027875.1. Lineage (NCBI taxonomy): Eukaryota > Metazoa > Chordata > Mammalia > Rodentia > Aplodontiidae > Aplodontia > Aplodontia rufa. Next base: position 24,934 of record PVKS010022048.1, on the reverse strand, counting down.
CGAAGCTACTTGGGCTGGGGACTACAGCCTTGCCTTGGGCATCTTCTATGGGGCTTGTGGGGGGCTTTGAACGCTACATAGTGTGTGTTTAAAATCCATGAGTAGGGCTGGAGTGGTGGCTCAGTGATTGGACCACTTGCCTGGCATGCACGAGGACCTGGGTTTGAACCCCAGCACTACATACACAACTAAGTGGAAGAAAAACAAAAGCCAGATGAAAAAAATAAAGTTGATTCTCTTTAAAAAAACAAACCAAAAACAAAAACAAAACCCATGAGAAGAGTCACAGACTCTGCCTAAGGAAACTCTGCCATTCTGGTGAAATCAGGACGTACATAAGGGAGAAGGCTCCCCACCTGGCAAGACACAGCTGAAGGGAGAAACAGACCAGGATAGCAAGTGTGGACAAGCCACGGGCTTCCTAGGGTCATGGTCATGTTATGTTGTCACAACAGGCCTGTGGCCCACAGCTCAGGCCGAGCTCACAGTGGGTGTGTGATTAACAAGTGTTGAAGCAGTGAGTGAAATGAACAGGTTTGCTCAGAAGAACAGAGGGGAGGGGAAGATAGAAGAGAAATGAGTGGGTGTCCTGGGATGTGGAAGGGTGGCTGGCAGGGCCATGACTTGGCACTATTAAATTGTCCTGAAAGTCCCTTTGGGAGAGCTGTGCTATAGCCATAGATCACTTCACCATCATGAGATGTATCTTCCAAGACAGGGAGATTGTTTTCCACTAACACACACACACACACACACACACACACACACTTGAGATGTGGACCATCATGATGTGGCTCCACTGCAGCGTGTGGAACCCAGTACCAGGCTGACCTTGACCTTCATTGACCTGTAGACGTGGGGGGAAAACGTGCAACCATACCCATGGACAAGGTGGGCACAGGCCTGGGGAGCAAAATTCCAACCTTACTGAGCTCCTGAACTGGTAGGAGCAGTTTGGACCACAGATGGTGCCTGGACTAGAAAGCATCTATGCGTCCTCCAAGCCTGGATGTGTAATTAAAAGGTCAAAGAGCCAGGAATGTCACTGCAAAGTCAGAGAGCTGGTGGGGACAATACTCAGGCAAAGAAGCATGGGCTCCAGCTGTCCTTCCAGCCTCAAATAGAAATGCTAATGAGCAAGGGTACACTGGACTGGCATCAGAGACAGCTGGGGCCAGAAGTGCAGAGCGGACAGGCCTGCGCCCCTTGCAGGGAGTCACTCTCTCTAATGGGACTACTGCCACCAAATCTCCTTCCTGCTCCTGAGAAATTCACAACTTGGGAGGGCTCATGGCAGCCCGCCTGGCCTCCCTCGCACAGCTCGGTGATGACTTTGGGTAGTAAGAGCACTAGTTTCCAAGCAACCATATAATAGCTCTTCCATTACAGCTCTTCATTTTATAAAACAGTAGCTCCAGAGAATCATATAATTAAATTAGCCAAGGCTTCACCTCCCTGGAACAACCTGAGCCCACTAAGACCTTCCTAAGACCCCTTTCCACCAAAGAAAGGGGAATAGAGGCATGAGAACTGTGCCCCTCGGGGCACTCCCAATCTTGCACTAATCGGGTATGTCAGCTGGCCTTAAGAATTCAATCAGCCAGGTGGTGACCCAGTCAAGTGCTGACAAACAGGACAGTTCATGTGCCCCGTTCTTTATTTAAGAAATCAAAAATCAGTGGCCTTGGGTTAAACATTGCCCATCTTTCTAGATCTAGCTGCGTACATTTGCCATCTAGGCTGGCTTGCTTTCTTCTAAGCTAAGGTCATCTTCAGCTCAGAGTGACCTGGAGCTCAAAGCTTGGAGACCCCTTATTCTCTTCTCCCTTCTTTGCCTTGCCACCAGGTCCAGGCAGGTAAACTCGTCCATCCTCTCCCACGCCCACCACTGTCTGCTTTCCCCTGGCTGTACCATCTGCTGACTCACCATGGAACTTCTGGGCTGCACCGCAAAAGAGAAAGAAAAAAGAAGGAAGGAAGGAGGGAGGGGAAGAAAGAAGGGAAGAAAGAAGGAAAGAAGGAAGGAAGGAAGGAAGGAAGGAAGGCAGGCAGGCAGGCAGGCAGGCAGGCAGGAAGGCAGGCAGGCAGGCAGGCAGGCAGGCAGCCTCACCAATGGAAAATCTCTGTCCAGCCCCAAGGCCTGGCTATGGAGCGAGTACCCATCTCACCTATCAAAGCCCTGTTCTTTGGTCTGCTTGTCTTCAACAGCCCCATTTCCGGCCTCAGACCTCCCGTGATGCTCACCCCAAGTAGCACCCTCTCTGCAACAGCTCTGTGCTCCTGACCCCAGAACACCTCTGAGGAGCCCTGTCCCTTGCAGCCCAGTCTCAGGCTGCTGCGCTCCTCCAGCCACAGCTACTGTTCTGGGAGCTGTGTAACAGGCTGATGACTGTGTCCGCATTGCCTGCAACCCTCTCACTGTGGATACAGTGAGCAGCAGTAAGGACAGGGACTCTGTGTTTTAACAAGTATGACAGGTGATTCAAGTACGGTAGGCCTTCTGGATCACAGGTTCCTCGTGGTAGATTCAACCAACTGCGGATCAAAAACTTTGGGAACAAAATTAGTCTACGCTGAATATGTGCAGACTTCTTTTCTTGTCGTTATTTGCTAAATAATACTGTGCATACCAACTACTAACCTGACATTTTCATTGCATTAGGTATTATAAGTGATCTAAAGATGATTTAAAGTATCCAAGAGGAAGTGCAAAGGCAATATGCAAATACTACGCCATGTTACAGAAGGGACTCAAGCATCTGCAGATTTGGGTATCCGGGGGGATCCTGGAACGAGTCCGCCTGGATACTGAGGGATGACTCTACTGCCTACTGGACACATTGGGGGCTCAGAGGTAAGGCACAGTGAGATGAGGTTAAAACAAGAGAACTCTGAGCTAGCACACCTGTCAACCAAGTGGAGAGGTCTACCAATTCCCAGAAGCCTCCAGGAACCAAAAATTCTTCCCTAAGAGACTGTGCCTGCAAGGGAGCCTGGGGGCAGCTGCAGGAAGCCAGTCTGCAAGCTAATGCTAGTCTCTGCCTTCAGGGACATTTTCTGGTCTACTGGGAAGACCCTGGCCAACTCCCTTCCAAGTTCAGTGATCCAACAACCCTCCAGAACCAGGCGGGAAATTAAGGATGAGACTTTAGCTTGCTCTTCTGCAGCAGGGAGTTCCACATTGGTCTATTTTATACTTGCGTGCATCTCTGAACTATCGTGTAGCTGCACAGAGCTGCAGCCCCACCCTAGATCTCTCTGTGTTATTCATGAAACTGCCTTTTCCAGGCAGATCTCACGGAGCTGCCTCATGCCCCTGCTCCCTCTATCAGCCGGGTCTGGGAAGAGCTGGGAGATACAGATGGGCAAGACCCCCTGCTTGAGGGAGATGTGATTACAAACAGCAGGACCAGGACATGAGCTCATGAGCGCCAGATGGCACAGTGGAGGAACCACCCAGGAAGTCTGTTCTGTGCCTACCCCAGACACATGCTCAGATTCTGTGGGTCGCGCAGGTTGTCACCTCCATTCTTCCCCCCTTGACACTTCTCAAATGTAAACTCTCTGGGATCATGCAGGGCAAGCACCAAGCAAAATGAGGAGATAGAGGAGCTGTTGGAAACAGGACTGTTAGGCAAAAAAGAGAGACTAGTGCTTTCTAGCAATTTCCAAGAACATTACTACATGTGATCAAATTTCATTCACACTCAGCATTCTTAAGAAGATCAGATCCACTTCACCGTACAGATGGAACAGACTGATTTGTCCAAGGGAGCAGCCTGTCCATGATAAAGCAAGGTCTCTGCCTCTCACCCAGTCACCACCTGCTTTGCACGAGAATTTGGGCCCCAGCTCTGAAGCTCACTTTCACAGTTCATTGCTGTGATCTCTCTCAGTTCATGCTTCTCTGCAAAAGGGAGCCAGTCATCTGGTCTACCATGCCTGGGGCTGTGAGGATCCACTGACAGATAGTACAGATCTGCTTCATAAACCGTATTGTTGCTGTCAGGATTTGGGATGAGGCCTGAATAAACCCACCCACTCACACTCAGGCTGCAGTGTGCAGCAGGACTTGAAATGAAGGAAACCAACATCCTTCCTGAACTATGTGCACTTTAATAGGGACGACGCTCTAGGTGAAAGGAGGGAAGGTCTATTAAGAGGCCCAGGGTCTCGTTTTGCTTTCAAGGTAAGAAGGGCTGGGGCAGAAAGGAGTTACCTGCTGAGCAAGCACCCTTCTGAAAAAGTTGCCAATCACACCAGGTAAAATGGTTGGGATGTGAGGTGTCCCCCAAAAAGCTCATGTGTGAGACAATACAGGAAGCCTTAGAGGTGAACCGATTGGGTTATGAAAGCCTTAACCACATCAGTGGATTAATCCCCTGGTAGTGATTAACTGGGTGGTATCTGTAGGCTGCTAGGGTGTGGCTGGGGAGGTGGGTCATTGGGGGTGTGCTTTTGGGGTGTATACTTTATATCTGGTGAGCGGAGTCTCTCGCTGATCATCATGTGAGCTGCTTCCCTCTGCCACACTCTTCCACCACGCTGTTCAGCCTCACCTCGAGCCCCGAGGGATGGAGCAGGCCTTTGGTGGCCTAAGATCCCTGAAACCAGGAGCCCCAAAATAAACAAACTTTTCCCTCCTAAAATTGTTCTTCTCAGATCTTTTATTCGCAGCAATGAAAAAGCTGACTAAAATACCAGGGAATCACGCAGGGAATTAAACCGTGGCTCTGTCCAATTCACCTCTATCCAGAACCACAAAATGTGACCTGATTTACAATAGGGTCATTGCAGACATAATTAGTAAAGGTGAGGTCCTACTGAATCAGGGTGAGTCCCTCCACCTAATAACTGGTTCCCTTATAAGGAGTGAAAACAGAGAGGCAGAGACACGGGGGAGAAGGACCCGTGGGCAAGGCAGACTATAGTGACAAGCCAAGAAAGCCAGAGACTGCTGCCCACCACCCAGAGCCAAAAAAGCCAAGGTCCTCCCGGAGAGACTGCTGACACCGCAATTTCAGACATCTGGATTCTAGAACTGTGAGTGTGATACATTTCTGCTGTTTTTAGGTCACCCAGTTGGTGGCACTCTGCTAGGGCGGCCCTAGGGGAGGAACACAAATGGTAAAGGAGGATTTGGGCAGGCGCTGGGTTTTATTTGCAGTCTCATTCATCCAACCAGGGGCATAATATGAGAATCATCGCTTCCCAGGGAGATGGCAGAGGCTCAACTCTGCAGAGGCTGCAGGACTCAGGACCTGGGCTCAGCCACAGGGCACCCACCCTGCAGGGCCATCTCTGCTTCTCACGTTCTCCACACACGTAAGGGAGCAGAGCCCCATTTCATTCAGAGCCCTGGGGCAGCCAGACAGCCTAGCTAATGGGTTTTTCCTACGGCGGAGGGTCCACCCATAACCACCGCCATTTCCCTTCATTTTCTTAGAAGTCATTCGTAAAGGTGAGGCTCAATCTCCTGCATCCCCGATTTTCTTAATTTCTGCATTGATGACTCACAATTGTCTTGGAAACACTAATCACCACATGATGACACGGAGCCATGACAGCCCCAGGAATCTAGAAGCAGGAGAGGCTGTCAGGCCCCTCATTAGGGCCACCTCCAGCTGGGCTGTTGGTGGAGGTGGCATCTGTGTGAGTGACATGTGGTCATCGAGCTTCTGCTTTCCTATCTCCCAGTTGTCAGGAGGCCTGCGTCCTCCGAGACCCTGCCCCTTACATGCTTCATCTGTCTTTTCTTCCCTGACCTAATGAAGGTAGTGGAAGCAGATGACCAAATTTCTAAGAACTGGGCAGAGACTGAGAATATTCTGGACTAAGGAGTCCTTGTGTGGGTCAGCTCCACGTGCTTCAAGTTGTCAATTCTATGATTCTCTCCTGGACTGCAGGGACCTTCTCCCGCCAGCTTCCTGTTACTCAGCTGCATCCATGACCAAAAAGTCAGACGATAACTAATCTACCCTGCTGAATCAACTAAACATGCACTTTGGGGGGCAAGAGAATGAGTTGCATCCGGCTCCCAGCTGAAAATTCATATTTTCACTTAGTGTCCATCCTTTTTGCTTTTCTCCCAGCTGGGAGGGTGACTTTTAAAGTGTATCTGGTGACCTCTCGAATACCCTGGCATGTGAGGCGTGTAGCATCAGCTCTTTACCGGCTTCTGCTGTTCTGGCATAAGCCCTAGAGGCAACTGCCCCCTGCCCCACAGTGTTTGGGCGGGGAGGCAACTGCAACCTCACCTTACCACTCAACTCTGCCATGGCGGCATCTCAGGGTGAAAGGAAATTCACTGCTGTCCCTAGTCTTTCTCAACTCTCTCCTGCAGCACCTGTGAGTCCCAGCCTGGGTTAGCTGTACCTGCAATCCACACTGTGCAACACCTAAACCCTGGACGCCACCACAGCAGGGCCACCAGGCTCACTCCCTGCCCTGTGCTTAAAAGTGCTCCTTTCTCAGGCTCCTCTGGCCACTCTCCTCCCAACAGGCCACGGAGTCCATGAGCCCAAGAGGCTGGTCTTTTAACAGTCCACACGCCCTTCTACTCCCAAGTGCAGAGGCTCCTTGACTTGTGGAGTCCTGGAAACCCCTTGAAGTGGGCAACATCACTAAGTCAGGCCATTGCCAGGCGAGGGCCATCTGTACCTGGCATCCAGAGATTCCTTCCACAGTGCCATGCACAGCCAGCAACAAACTCTTAGGTTGGTCAAGTGCTGCCCATCTGTCTAGTCTGAGCACTGGAGGGTCACCAAGTAGCCAAGGCAAAAGAATGGCTAAACACTACTTCTTCATTTCAACCTGATTTGTGGACTCCAGCACACAGCGAAGGAAGAAAGGGAGGAAGGAAGGGAGGGAGGGAGG
>PVKS010022048.1:0-17958 GCA_004027875.1 Aplodontia rufa | reverse complement strand
CAACTCAGCTTCTCTGGAGACACCTCCCAAGCAGGTCCCCAGTGAAACCCAGCTTCCCTTCATGGTCTGGGGGCTGATTTTGATCTCTCTGAGCTGGGCCTGACCGCAGCAGGAAGAAACAGCTTTCCCAGGAGGCCCTGTGATGCTCAGGTTCCGCTTGGAGCGAGAGTGGACGGGCTGAGAGGGGCGCCGCGAGCCCACCCCTGCAGCGAGCTGGGCTGGGGGGTGTCCCAGCCGGTGAGGGCCGCCACTGCTCCTTCCCTTCATCTCCTCCCTGGGTTGGGTTGGCATTCATTTATTTTCTTAAAACATTTCCCAAATTAATTTTTCTTTGTACCCTGCAGGCCTCGTCCGGCCCATCATCGCCAAGTGCTTCTGGCGCCTCCCGCCTCTCCCCTCGCCAGGGCTCGCGCAGGACGACGGCGAACACGACACAGGCTGTACTTGCAGGTTCTCTGAGGAAAGCCAGGGACACTGGGCCTGCACGTGCCACTACCAGGCTGCGTCCTGAGCCTGCCATTCTCTCAAACTCTCCTCACCTGTTCCGTTCCTCCCAGCCAATGAAATCTGCTTCAGAAACTTCCAGAAGAGAGAATTTTTTTTTTTTAAACTAAAACCCATTCCCCACTTCCATTTCTTTGGAAATGCTTTGAAGTTCCCCTTATTTCATTTCATTTTCAGCCCAACCTTCTGCAGGGGTTGAGGGGGTCAGGGGAAGCACGTCACCAACATTCTCATGAGACTCGACCCAAGACGCTGTTGTGTGTAGGGGACAGACGGCGCACATGTGACCCTGAGGATGTATTTCACTTTCCACTCATCACCACTGGGGGAGAAAAGGGCAAAAATCCAATTTATTAAACAGACTCCTTTCCAACAGCAGGTTGCATGGTGTACCCCAGTTTCCTTGGCCAAGCCGTAACCCGCAAACCTGTGAATGCGAGTCACTTGCCAGCTGGCTCTTGGCAGATAGAACTGAGGCAAGGATATTGACATGAGATCATCCTGGGTTAGGATAAATCCTTCTAAGGGGAAAGGGGAACAGATGGGGAGAAGCACGCAGGGAGCCACTGCCAAGACAGGGGCACCGGCTGGAGTCACGGGTCTACAAGCTGAAGGATGCCAAGGACCCACAGGAAAGGAAGCGAGGAGGGCTCAGAGCCTCCAGGAGGAACCAACCCTGCCGTAGCCCTGATCTTGGACCTTTCAGAGTCTAAGCCACCTGGTTTGTGGCACAGGAAACACTCAGCTAAGGCCTTTGACACACACTGCAGGAGCCCGAAGCTACTGCTTTGCCGAGGGAAGCAGGAAACGATGGCAGAGGGCCAAGGCAGCCATGCACTGCACATCTGAACAGTCCCGTGCACTTGCCCAACTACCTAAGAGGTATGATGAGGGTCACTGGACAGACGGCGGTTACACGTGCAAGCCACAACCTGTTCCACCTAGCGAAACAAAATGAAAAGAAAAGAACAAGCTTTAGGGTGAAGCTGCCCTGCCATCAAGGAAGGGGTCCCAGAGTAAATTTATTATCTTGCTGCAAAGTCTCAATTCCCTCTCAAATGAACCAGATGCTCTTTCTTCATGTCCCACACAGAAGACTGATTTTAACATGGCTTTCAGCCTCCAGCCAACATGACACCAGGAACTGTCGGATTCTCTTCTTCCCCTACTGATGGCTGGCGAGTTGCCCATCACCTTGTACTGGAATGGCTGACGCTGCTTCTTAGCATCCGGCTTTCCAATTCATCTCTCTAAAGCAACACTATAATTACATCCTTTCTCAAGAACCTCCACGGCTCCCTGCTACCTCTCCACCTGCTAATGGTCCAGCCCCCATTAAACCAGTCATTCTCTACTCCCCAGGGGGCTCCTCTACTCTAATAGAGGTGGATTTCCTGGGACCCCATTCTTACACCCACCTCTGCTCCCATTTCTGTATCTTTGTGTCCATTCTTCTCAGTCCTGGGTGCTTCAGCTATAAAAACCCTAAGCACCCTCCACAAAGTCTACTCAAAATCTCTAGCATTTCCAGACGGTTTCCCACTCCAAAGCTCCCTAATAAGAATGTTAGCATGTCTTTGCACTGTTTTTTTTCCTTGGCACCAGGGACTGAACCCAGGGGCACTCATCACTGAGCCACACCCCTAGCCCTTTTTATTTTTTTGAGACAGGGTCTTGCTGAGTTGCTGAACTCGAGATCCTCCTGTCTCAGCCTCTTGAGCGTGGGAATTACAGGTGTGCTACTGCACTCGGCACACTCCCTTGCTTATAATGGATTTACATTGACTGAGCCCCTACCAGCTCCTGGTGAAGTAGAGGGATCAACACCAGTCCATGCTCAGCGGGAACCTGCAGTCTGTGTGGGGAGACACAGGTACATGTTGGAGCATTGGGTGCTGGAGTGCCCAGTCCTTCTGTTCACAGTTGGTGCCCTCTATGTCTGCACACTGCTGAGCTGAGCCCCAGGGGTCTACAGGGGGACGAGACGAGGTCCTGACTTAGAGATTTCCCTCATCTGCTGAGCCTCCTTCACAGGGCAGATGACTTATGCGCTGGACGTTAGGGACGTGCAGGGACTGGCCAGGCGATAAGTGGGAAAGGAGTCTGCAAAGAGAGTGACCTGCTGCTGCGGGGCCTGATTTGATCAGAGATGTGACCTCTAGATGGCAGGGAGGGAGTGGCTGGAGCCAGGGGGTGGGATGGGACTGCAGGAACCCGTGCCATGCTCTGGATCCATGTGTTTGCCAAATCCACACCTTGAAATCCGACACTGCAGGCGATGGTCTAAGAGGCGGTCTTGGGTGGGATGATCATGTCACAAGCATGGCCCCTCCTGGATGGGCTAGGTACCCTTCTGAAAGAGGCCCAGGAGCTTGCTTGCTCCTCCCACCATCTGCGGCACAGCGAGAAGGCCCCATCTGTCAGAGTGCGGGCCCTCATCACACAGTGGCTGTGCTGCCACCTCAGTCTTGGACTTTCAGCCTCTGGAACTGTAAGAAATAAATCCCTGTCCTCCCCAAGCTACCCAGCATATGCTGTTTTGCTACAGCGGCCCAAATAGACTAAGTCCACAAGGCAGGAAGCAAAGTCAGGGCCAGGTAGTAAGAGCCTTCCCAAACTGTTCTTGCTGTCCCTCCTACCCCTGGCCAGGGCCTCCCTACTGGCACATCAAGCTCAAGAGCTGGGTGTCTGTCCCACAGGAGCAACGGGAAACTCAAAACCAATACATGCCAAGTAGAAGGCCTCCTCTCCCCACCCAGCCTCCTCCCTCCCTCTCCTGCACTTCCTCTCTTTCTAGAGGACAATATCCAGTTGCTTGAGCCAGAAACAGGGGCCGTTTTCCCTATCTCCTCTCCTGTTTGCCTCACAACCCAAAGCCAAGTTTAGCTCACAGGGCTGACTCTGCTGTAGGCAGAGAACCCTAGAACCATTTCCCAGTGGGAACCCATTACTGACATCCCCTCTCTCCTCCAACCCTACACAAGGGTTTAAGTGGGACAGGGACTACAGGGAGGAGACGTTATTTCCAGCCTCCTTTGCAGCTGGAATAAGGCACTCCTGTTTACAAGACACAAGGGAACTTCTATCTTCCATAAGCCACTGTGTTCCACAGGGGTCCGTTAGAGCCACCTAGCAATCTAAGTGGCTCAGATTCAAGTTAGCTTGGACTGGTGTGGTAGCCTCCCACGTCGTCTTCACACCTCTTATTTGTCTTTAAAATGTGCTCCCTGCTTGGGCTCAAAATTTTCTCTGGACTGGTCAAAGTCCATTCTTCCGGCTGATGTTTTCTCTCGTTGGATGAGATGCCCACCCTCCCCGCTCCATTCAAGGATCACAATGGGCCAGAATATCTGAAGCCTTTCGGAAGGCTGGGAATGACCTTGGCGGTAAGTACTTACTAGGGCCTTGTTGCATAATCCTGTGGATGAGAACCAGGAGGCAGGGACGGGGAGCTGGAATCTGGTGGCATCATCGCCCTACGCCATCTACCAGCAGATAGGGATTTTCAGTTGAGACTCTGAGCATGCCAGAGCAGCCAATGGAAAGTTCTGCTCTTAGTTAACACTGGAGCTACAGATGCCTTCGATCCTGGCTCCTCCAAGCAATTAACCCACGGCCTGTGCCGACAGAATTTTACATTTATCTTCCTGTCTTACTGTAAATAATCCAATTTCAAAGGCAAATGTGCTATACTGCCTCCCACACACTTCTTATTTTATACATCATGTCTTGCTTTTCCAACAAGATTGGGAAGTTATCCCAGATACCAAAATAACCCCCTCATCACAACCTGGAATGTTCAACTGATTACAGGAGCAGAAGCTTCCAGGATGGATTCTGGGGTATTTGTCATGACTAGAAGACAACCAGGATATTCCTAGATGACCAGGGAGGTCACACAGAACTTCTAGATCTACCTTGGTCCCCTTCCTTCTGCATGGGGAGGAAATGGGATGTGCATCTGGATGGGTGGCAGGATTGGGGAATTAGATTCCTGGAGCAGGGCTGTTGTAGGCCGAGGTTTCTGAAGGCAGCCTCTTAGTAGGGAGGCAATCTCAGACTTTCAGGATCTAGCAAAATAGAGCTAGAATCATCTTCCTGGGATTGATGCACTTTCTGAGGTTCTGAAACAGCCCAGCACCAGCACTGGCTGTGATAATTCAAAGGTTTCCAGTGAATTCTCCTTTAAGTCAAAATACTCAGGGTTCTACACTGCCTCCCCCCTCAGACACTCCTCCTTCATAATCATCCCATGATCACCTGCTCAGCCAGCAGACAGCTGTAGAATCTTGGGGGTAAAGATAATATATATGGCAGGCAAAGCCAAGTACACTGGGAATCCAGCTTCATCCAGCTACGCTCACCTGCATGGCCACGTTTCTGCTAAACCCACAGCCCTCTGTGCACTCAGGTGTCCTGGGACAGAACACTCACCTAGCCCGCTCTCCTCCTCCTCCGTGCTCCCTCCTGGGGCCATGGCAGTCCTGTGCTCTCTCATGGCACCGTGCCCCCTCCCTCATGGGCAGATCTGTCAGGTTGAAGATTCAAGCTTATTTGTATGATTCGTTAATGGACGTTGCCTGCCCTGGCCAGTCACGCTTTGTGAGGATAGGGACAACATGTTTTATTAACCATGTAAACATGGTAACCATGTGACCTGTATCCCCAACACTTCCAGCAGCCTCTAACTGCCCTCTTGGGCCCCAAGTCAGGCCTTTCCCCACTGGTTAGGCCTAAGTCAGCACTCAAGCCATTCACTCAATGATTCCTAGATCTGTTGGTCAGAAACTTTTGGACTCAGCCCCTTCCCTAAGCTTCCACTGCGGATCAGCTCTCCCCACAGCTGTATGCATCACCCTTCCTGACGGGGTGCATCCTCGGCCCTAGCTTCTGTGTGGAGGGTTATCATTAATGACCTCTCAGTGTGAAAATAATGCCACATTAGCATCTGGAGGATTCCTGAGGACTGGCTGACATTTAGCCCTTCTCTTAGATACACAGGAGAATAAAGAAATCAAGGAAGCTACTGAGATGGCAGAGCCAGCCGGCCGTCCCAGGTTCCGTTTTTCACATGTTTCCTGCTCTCTGTGACGCTGCTTTCTTCAACCGTTCAATTGGGCACGCTGTGACCTCTGCTGCCGGAGAGGCGGCACACAAACTCCGCACACGGGATTCTGAGAAGTACAAAGGCCAACACCAGCCCACCCCAAAGCTGGCGGTGATGCCCAGTTGGTGGTCCAGTTTGGAGAAACAACGCTCCACATTAAACCTGTCCAAGATGCATCAGAGGCACAGGCCTGAGTCCCAAGTGCGGGGCCGGGGGCCGGGGGCCGTGCATGACTGATCCACAGACAAGCCCGTGGCACCGCGGAGTAGCTGCAGGCAACCACCATAAACTGCAACTGAAATGTGGCAGGTGACAGGTTAAGGGACATGGCCAGCTACTTTGTCCTGGGTGACTTTCTTTTGTCTGCAGCTATGTTACTGTCCTCACTTGACTGAGCACTGGGTCAGGGTTTTGGGCACCGAGTGATGTTTTATTCTACCCCATGCCAATCAATATCAGTGCAGTTCTAATTCTGCACGTGTGCGGAGCCATGGTAGCCTGGAGAAGAACAATGGAGGACTGGCCACCTGGAAGCGCAAGCTGAAGGACTTGCTGACTTGCTGACTTGCTGGGGGCAAAGGGCGTGTGAGGCCGAGGATGGCTGCCTGGTTGGGAACGAAAGCAAAGCAAACTGTCCCCAAGGGGATCTGCACCCTGGGAGCAGGCCCCTCACCTGAAAGGGACTAGCTGGAGCTCTCATTCCACCCACTCCACCCGTCATTCACTTCAGCAAACCCTGATGGGTCACCTGCTGGGCAGGCGAGACTAGCTGGGTGTTTGGAGGCAGAAAACCACAATCTGATTAAAAGCCCTGGTTTCTCCGAAGCAGCTGAATTAGTTATAAGAAAGAGCCATTTCATTATGAAGAAAGCCACCAACCTTGTTCCCTGGGGCAGTTCGAAGGCGTCAGCATCCAGGCTGAGAGGTCAAGCGTTATTGAGGATGGGTGAAAGATCTGCCCGTGCCTCCTGACTCGCTGAGAGAACAATTTGTGAACGTGACCGAATTTTACCTTCCACATCTGGTCTGGCAAAGCTGGAGATGTTTGTGCATGTAACTTTAGCCTAGAGATGTTTGGCTTTTAACTCTTTTGTTTTGTTTTAAGATTGAGGGACAGTGAGAGAGAGGAAAGAGATAGAGAGAAGTGTATGTGGTGCTGGGGTTTGAACCCATATACTCATGCATGCCAGGCAAGCACCGTAACCACTGAGCCACTGCTCCAGCCCTTTTTTCTTTTTTTTTTAAGAGAGAGTGAATCAATTTTACTTATTTTTTCATCTTTGTTTCTCTGACACTCAGTTGTGTATGTGGTGCTGGGGTTTGAACCTGGGTCCTCATGCATGCCAGGCTAATGTTCCAACCGCTGAGCCACCACTCCAGCCCCACTGTCATTTAATGGCACGTTGGAGATGCTTGCGCATTTAACTTTAATCTGGTTCTCTGAACCCCCTGTCCCCGCAACCTGAGCACAGAAGATTGGGCTGAAGGGAATCACGGCTGCCACGACGCAATGAAAGCTCACTGTTCAGCACTCAGGACACACGGTCATAAAGAGGATGCACTCATTCCCGAGCGAGGTACTATGGCTCAGCAGAACTCACAAGACTGTGAGCTAAATAATACGATTCCCAATGTGACCGTGCCAAGTGGTGGTGTGACCTTGAAGAGATAATTAAGCCACTGGCTCTACCCTCACGAACTGGCAATGTCTTGCTCCCAAGACCGGGCCAGGTTGCAGGAGTGAGTTGGGTGGAGAAACTGGGTCAGTTACTGCAGGAGTGGCGGTCATAAAGCAAGGTTACCCCTGGTGTTTCAGCCTCTTCTGCACACACCTATCCACCACTACACGCATGTGCCCACCTGTGGTGCCACCTGCCACAAAGCCCTCACCCCAGAAGCCAGACGCCGGCGCTGTGCTGCTGCACCTCTGCAAACCTGAGCTCCACAACCCTCTTTGTAAGTCAGCTGCTCTTGGGTATTTTGCTAATGGCAACAGGAAATGGACAAAGACAGGAGGCTCCTTATCTGTGGCTACACAACAGGGAAAGAGGCTAAGAAACGGGCAGAATATCCATTTATTCTTCTCTTCCTACACACCAGGGTATCGGGCAGCACTTAGTGGCAAAGCTTCCTGAGTCCCCAGGGCAGAGGTTAGTCCATCAGGTCTTCAGGCTGGGCTAACCGCAGGAGGCGTCTGTGAGGTTGCCCCATGCCAAGCTCTCGGGAACACCTGAAATACAGACCAAGTGACCCGCAGAAACAGAACGAGTACGGCAGCAGCCAGCCCTGCCCACTGCAGCAGTGCAGCCCCCCAGAGACACCAGGCAGGGGAATACTGTCCCTGGCCAGGGCAGTCACTACGCTACAGCCACCCTGGAAGCCTCTTCCCCAAGGAGACAAGAAGAAAATCCTTGCAAATAAACAATGAATTTCTTGAATTCACATCACCTTTACTGGGAAAGTTAGTGGGACACTGGACAGAAGGAAGAAGGAAACCTGCAAGGTAAGCCGCCGGACCACGTCCATCCGGTCATTCAGCTGTGCCAGGGACAAACCCCAGCTCCCTCTCTCACACGTATTCCTCCATCTTCACTGAAGCGGCGTCCTCAGACCGGAGCATCAGCGTTGCTCAGGAAGACCACTGCACGAGGCCGACGAGAGCACATTATGCCACGCCTGCTATAGTCCTGCCTCAGATGGCAGCCAAGTCTCAGAGTGCAGAGAGGAGCCGAGAGTCCCACACGGCCAGCCTGGGGAGCAAGGACAGGCTTCGTGGGGACTCCTCCTCCGCCGGGTCCCAGGCAATCCTTTGTCTAGTTGAGTGAGGGAACATCTGATCATCTGCTCCCTAAGCTCTCAAGATGACATACGCAGTGGTCGAGACCCCATGTCCTGTCCTCTACCCATGGCCCCAGGTTTTCTCAGGCCATTCCCGCTACCTCCGGCTCTGCAGCGGGCAGCATGGGCCTTCTCTTCCTGCATGTCACCATGCTCCTTCCAGGGCCGGGCTCTTGTGCTATGTAGTGGCTTGGCAACCCCATCTCTCCACCTGGTCAATCCCTTCCCTTCTTTCAAATCTCAGTATAACTTCCATTTCTTCCAGAAAGGCCCCCAGCTTCTGCCCCTCTGGATTCGTTATCCAGCCGCTGAAAACAGGCGTGTTACCTCACAGATTCTCTGTGTAGGGGGCGGGGAAAGGAAGGCTGGACAAATTCACACCCGCGTTGGCACCCATGGTGGGTGGTGGGGACTGCCTTCAACACCCTGGTGGAGAGGACTTCCAACAGCAGAAGAGACCTCCGTATAGTCAAGCCCTCAGCCCAGAGCGACGTTATAAGGAGGATATTTTCAGATCAGCAGGGTTCAGGAACTGATCTCCATCACACGCTGTAGTAATGATCTGCGCCTGTATAACACAGAACTTCCCCTAAACTCCGTGGCTTATAATAATGAGCCTGTGTGATCCCCCCCGCTTCAGAGGCTCCAGGGGAAACCAGAAGCAGCTTGGCTGAGTGGCTTTAGCTCTGGGTGTCCTGCGAGGCTACACTCATCCCAAGGCTTAAGTGGGGTTCGAGGGCCCACTTCCAAGCCCACCCATGCAGCTACTGGCCTCCTGTTGCCCAGGGCTACACGGGGCTGCTTCTAATGCATCAGCCAGCTTCCCAGACAGAGCACATGGGCGAGGGTGATGGAGCCATCAGCATGGGGCCAGAGAGGCTCTTCATGACCCGGCCTCTGAGGGCACACGCCATCCTTCTGCTTTCTCCTGTGTGTTACAAGTCCAGAAACTGAAGGAGAGTTTGACTCTCTCTCAAAGGGAAGAGTGTCGGAGGATTGTGGACGGATTTTACAACCATCGCATCCTTCCAACAGACACGCTCAGGATGCCCTGCTGGAAGGTGCCCTGCGACCGGCAGTGCTTCTGCTGCTGTGACCGGTCACTGCGTGTGACTTGTAGGGCACTATGTCCCCCTTCCTAAAGTCAAGGTTCCAGACAGGCAAGGACTGTCACAGGCTATAGCCCTGATGAACAGCACTTGGCACATAATAGGGGCTCAGCAAATACTGGGTGGGTGAATGAATAAATCGACGAACGAATGAATGGAAGAATCAACAGCAAATGCAAGAGGAAAGGATATTGGGGAAAGAACCCAGGCACAGAGAAGGACTAGAAGGAAGAAGCCCAACCTGGTGATTTTATCCAGCGCCACCCAGCGTAATGAGATGCAAATGCCATTCGGAGCAGCATGCGATCAGCCGCCACTTCCTTTGACTCTAGAGCACACTCTGAACTATGAAGATAAAGCCCTGGGCTCAGCCACCAGCAGCAGAAACCTCCTCAGATTGGCTCAGCAGGCCGCTGGCAAAACAGGAAAGCTATTTTCCAATCTATGAGACAGAGGAGCATGGAAGTCACATCTCATTTATTAAATGAGGCGTCCCTCATTGCCCTCCTGGTAGGTATGGGCTTCACATCCACTTGGTGCCATCAGCAGTGCCCAGGGAAGTTAGCCAGCAGGTTTTCCCAGGCTTCTTTCTCTTGGGGTCACCGCACATGCAGCTGGAGGGTGGGGGGTTACTGCTCCCCCATCCCCAAGACCCCCGCTCCAGATTCTTGGAAATGCACCTTCTCCTTGGAGTTGGGCTCCCGTGAGGGACTACACAGGAGTCGGAGGCTTGGCCTCTGCAGGAGGAGGCTTCTGCCTCCCACATAGGGAGGTATCAATGAAGGGAAAGGGCAGAGGCAAAGTTGGACAATAAGGAGAGAGGAAGAGAAAGAATAGAGCACACTTCAACCAGGGAAGCTGAGAAAACAGTACCTGGGCCCTAGAGGGGATACAGAGGACTGTGCGCCTTAAAATTCAGAGACACCACCACCACCCGCCCAGTCCTGACTGAGCACCGGCTGTGTGCTCCACTCTGCAAAGTGCTCAGGACGCACAAAGACACTGCACCCCAGCCCTGATTGTCAGTCACTAGGGGAAACACACAAAAAATGGATAAATGGAATTGTGATACACAGTGGCAGGTGCCACAGGCCAAAAAAGCAGGTCACACACTTATGAGAAGACAGCTATCACCAGGGATAGAGCCCTGACAGCTGTTCCTCCTCCTCCTCCTCTTCCTCCGCAAGACAAGGTCTTGCTAAGTTGCTTAGTATCTAAGTTGCTGAGTCTGGCTTTGAACTTGTGATACTGTTGACACACATTTATGAGAAGATAGCTATCACCAAGGATGGAGCCCTGACAGCTGTTCTTCCCCCCCTTCTTCTCCCCTCCCCCTCTCCCTCCTCCTCCTCCTCCTTCTTTTTTTATCTTCTTGTTTTGGTACCAGGGATTGAACCCAGGGGTGCTTAACTACTAAGTCACTTCCCCGGCTCTTTTTATTTTTTTGAGACAGGGTCTTGCTAAGTTGCTGAGGCTGGCTTTGAACTTATGATCCTCAGCCTCCTGAGCCACGGAGAGTACAGGTATGCACCACCATGCCCAGCAGCCCAAACAGTTTCTGAGGGTCTGTTGCTTCAGTTTCCTGACCCTGGCTAAAGAGAGCACAGTGTTTGAGTGTGTAGGTGCCCATGTGTAAGGAGAGCAGCTCACACCAATCTGCTTCGGTGTGCAAGATACTACAACAGCCTGATACAACCATTCGTCCTCGGGGGAGATGTCCAAGACCACAGAGGATGGCGGAAACCCCAAGGACACTCAACTCTACACATGCTGGGTTTTTTTTAAATACATACACATTTACTAAAAAGTTTAATTTATGAATTATGCACAATAAGAAATCAACAATAACTAATCCTAGATCTTATCAATGTCAGCATATGATTTTTTTCCCTTAAGTTCAGGACTTCTATTTTACCTTTTCATTTAAAAGAAGCACTTTTACAGTTTCTCCTCGGTGTTCGAGAACTGCCAATATCACCATTCTTGTGCTTTGGAATTATTAAGTAAAATAAGGGTTGCTTGGACCCAAACACTGTTATTGCAACAGTCCATCTGAAAACGGAGACAGCACCTAAGTACTAACGGGAGGGTACCATACACAGCACGGACGCCAGTAGTTCCATTTACTGAACTTTTCAGAAGTGCCAGGCACTTGGTAGGCACTGCCTTATCTAATGATTGCCACTAATTCATGAAACGCAAACCATACTGTCCAGCTCTACAGACAAGGAAACAGAAAAATAGAGATATCAACCCAAGCTGGGAGATGGAAGAGTCAGAACCCAAACCCAGGTCCTCACTTCCAAAGTAGATGCCTGTAACCGTTTCCTAGTGCTGCCTCAGGGGGGCGCTGTGTGCAGAGGCCAACTGACCAACGATTGTAGTTACAGCAAATGTCCTGAAAAAGCAAATCTATAGCAACAGAAAGTAGACCAGTGGTTGCCTAGGGCTAGGGAGGGAAGGGGTTTGTGGAATGATGGCTAAGGGGTACAGGATTTCCTCTGGAAGTAATGAAGCGTGGGATAATTGGCTGTCATGGTTGCACAATTCTGGATAAACTAAAAGCCACTGAATTGTGTACTTTGGGTGAATTGTATGGTATGAGAATTTATCTCAACAAAGCTATGAACAAATTTACCACATAGGTATGTGCTAGAAGGGACATCCTGGGGTGGCAAAAGTTCTACAGTTGGATCATGCAGATTCTTGCACAACTCTGAAGGTACTAGAAAAACCATAAAACTGCTTAAAGAAAATTATTTTTAAATGTTTTGATGTACACTGCACACTCTATCGTAGGTCTCCGAGCACCTTCAAATGAGGATAGGAGCTCTGCAGAGCCATCGGAAGCACAGACCCACAGGAGGTCCTGATACCACATGGCCCTGATTAAGGGGGCGATTCCCCCCACCCCTGCACCTGGCCTCCCTGCATGAAGCCTCTGAGGTGCAGCACATGCCTGATGGGAATCAGATGCAGGAAGAGGAATCGGACGCAGACATGCTTCTGTACGGTGGATAATCCCATAGCCCAGGGAGGGAGACACAGGCAGAGAAGCCCTGCTTCCTGAGAGGAGTCCCTGAGAGGAGGCCTCGGGCTGAACCTGCCCTTGAAAGTCCTGCTGGCCAGTTTGAGTACCGGAGGGAAGGGGAGGAGGCAGGGCCTGTAGAGGTTGTCTTCAGCTGTTGGACAAGAGAAACCGTTCACTGTCGGCAGCAGGGCTCTGCAGGTACCCAGCGGAGGCTGGAGACACAGAAAGATGAAGTGTATTTATATGAGCTGGCTGTGTTCCCAGGACCCAGGGAACACGTCGGAAGTCCCCATCAAGGACACTGGAAGCCGAGCTCAGGACTGAGTACCCAGACCATCTGCCTGCTGGGGACAAGCCACCTAGCCTGTCCTCCAGGACCCTTATGGGCAAGCATGCAGCCTCATGACCCTCAGCCCTTCTAAGCCATGGACCTTTCTATCAAACAAAAGCTGTCCTCTTATGTGTAATAGACAGCTGGTGGTCCAAACAGAAGACTAAAACACAGCTGAAAAGGAAAATAAAATTAGGTCACTTGTAGGAAAATAGATGGAACTAGAGACCAATGAGCCAAACTCAGGTCAAGGGTGGCATGTTTTCATGCAGAAGCTGGAGAGGAAAAAGAAAAGAAGGTGGGGAAATGGGGGCGGATCTCATGAAAATCAAAAGGAGATCACAGAGGAAAGGGACCAGAGGGCAGGACGTGGAGAGGGAGGGGCGGTGCTGGGGAGTGATCTTGGCCAAATATATGGTTCTATTGTGTGCTTGCTCAAATTTGTAGCAACAAATTCCCTCATTGTGCATAATTATAATGCACTGATTCCACCCAGGGAGGGCCCAACACATCTGGGAGTCCCCAGCACAACGCCGTCCCTCCGAGTGAAGCCAGGCTCCAGATCTGAGGCGGCTGTGCAGTCACCTGCACCATCCAACCAGCCAAGGGCTTGGTAAGTGACCCGAGGGTAGACCTGTATCCCTGTTCTATACAAATAAGTCATAAAAAGGAAGCTTTCCCAGGTCGATCACCTCTGCACTCAGGGTCTGCACTCCTGCTTCAGTCTGAAGCTGCACTCTGGGAGGCATAAAGGAGCCCCAAGACCACCTGGAGCATCATGGAGGCCATGAGCCTGCCAGACTCTGGGCAGTCACAGCGTACCTAGTCCTGCCTGGGACAGGCATGAAGGACTCAAAAGCAGGCTGGCTGCATGGTGGAGTCCCTTCCATCTCTCTCCTCTCAACAGCTCGGGAACCACCAGCCCCTGCAAACTGGCCCCTCCAGCTATCTGCTCCTGGAGGGCAAGATCAGTTTTCCTGCTTTGTATCCAAGGCCCAGTCACAAAGTACACCTTTGATAGAAATTTGGTAGGAAGAAGGACTTGTTTTCTTTACCCTCCAGGTTTTGCTCCCCCTCGATGACCTGGGGCAGGTGGAGGAGTGAGGTCTCTGGAGAGGGCAGGATGTTGGTACTCCTGACCCAGATCCAATGCCCTTTTGACACCAGCCCCCAATCACACCCCATTCTCTCCAACTACATGAAATTAGATGCTTTTGTGTGGGTAGGGGGGCTTACATTCATGCCACAGCCTTGTACCTGTTTGTGTTTCTCAGTTAACACTTATTCTAAGTCATTAGAATGGAAAATCTTAGGGATTTGTTATCTGAAGTCCTGCTCAGAGGCAATGTCATGGGAAGCTCTGGCCAGAAGGGCACACACCCTTGCTGGGGGACATGTATCTCTCTTCATTCCCACTTCCAATCCAACCAGAGAGCATATGGCAGTGATTTAGAATCTGCCGTCCAGGGTTGGATACATCCTATAACAAGGACACTGAGCAAACTAATTGCATCTTCGAGATTGTAAAAGCAAGGGCTGACCACAGGAAGACAGTGTGCTTCCCAGCAACTTAAAAGCATTTGCAGATGAGCGAGAGAGAGTGATACAGCTGTGGACCTCACCTGCTTCGGCCCCAACTCGGCCATCATCCAGTCTCTGGATGAGTGATTATTGTGTGGAGCTGGCCGTGCAATGTCCGAAGCCCTGTGTTGGGTGCTCCTTCTGGCAGTCATGGTGCAGAGGCCTGGCTGGGGCTCCTTTTCATCCCCCATCAGCAAGGCCCAGTCTCAAGTTCCTGCTTCCCTCTGCTCATGGGCACTGATTTGTCCAGGATCTAATCAATTCTCTTTGGGGGCAGTCAGGCCAGCTCCGAGGACATCTTGAAGCCCCAACCACGCGGATGTGTCTCAGTGCCACCTTGTACCTGACCACCCTGGCCTGCCCTATTGTACAGCGTGAAAATGAAGGAAGAGACGGCGGGTCCAGTTACCACACAGGGTCCTCTCCTCCTGGCTGGAGCAGCAGGGCGTTTACAGATGTCCCCTGCCATCTTCTTCCTTGGCTTGCCTCTGCTGCCCCCTGCCCCACTCCTCCCAGCTGGTCTTCACAGGCTTCCCAAGAACAGGGCCAAGGCTCTTGGATCCACAAGGCACAGCCGAGCGCATCTGTGCCTGGGTACTGAAAGTTCTAGATTTAGAATCATCTCCTCGGAACGTCAAAAGCCTTGAAGCTGCTGAAGAGGTGTCTGGTTCTGGTTCTGAACATTCCCCGCGTTCCACAAATGCTCACAGTGCTTTCTCAGCGTCAGCGTCCAGTGGCAATGATCCCTTTTTAGTACACTCCATTTTTCTTTCTGGGATGGTGGAGCCCACTGGATGCACCTCACTCTCTTATCTTCTTGGCTCACATTTTGCCTCTTTGCCCTTTATCCTATTTTCCTTAGAGATTTCTTTCACTTTATCTATCACTTTTCTTGTTATTTTAGCTTTCTTGTCCTTAATTTCTAAGCCGCCTTCTTCACTGGTCGTTCCCATTACCGATGGAGACCTCTTCTCACTCTGCTGTCAATCTTTCTTCTTGTTTTGATTGCTTATCGTCACTGCATTGCTTCTGTTATCTCCAAATTGGTTTTCAGTCTTTATCTTTCAGACTGAAGCCATTCCTCAAAAGTCAGGAGTTTTGACCACCCGGGGTGATATGAGATTGATACTTGGTCTTTGTCCCTGGTTCCTGGAACAGAGCTCCTAAAGCTCCTGGCATTTTCTGAGTAATGGGGGTGTCTTTGGCTATTTATAAGGAGCCCCCTGTGAACATACCTGAGTTTATGCTAATGAGGTGGCTTAAAAGGGGGCCCCTGGGTAGCCTCTGGATGGGCTGCCACCAGAAAGCCAAGCCCACCAGCTGACTTCCAGGGATGGAAAGGGCAGGAGACTAGCTCTGCAAAAACTCTTAGCCAGGGTGGTTTGGTGTGTTTTGAGTTGCTGGGCGCTGGAGGTACTGGGAGGGTGCGGTGCCTGGAGGGGCAGGGGCAGGCCTCCTCCTCCCCCATGCCTCTGTCCATCCATCGGCTGGTCATGATTTTAAGCCTTCTATAGTAAACCGATACACTAGTCAGTAAACTGTTCTCCTGGGCTCTGTAAGCTGTTCTAGCAAATGCTCCAACACAAGGAGGGGCTGCGGGAACCTCCATCAGCTCATGTGGATGTGTGATTGATGTCCGCAGAGGGACCAGTCTTGTGGGACTGAGCACTTCGCCTGTGGGATCTGACATTATCTCCAAGTAGAGTCAGAACTGAGTTAAGTTGTAGGCTGCCCAGTTGGCATCTGCATGGAATCGGAGAATTAGCTAGGAGGGTGGGGACATGCCTTTGGATGTCAGAAGCTGTGAGTGTAAACAGAGGGGACGGGAATTTTCCTTTCCACCAGTCCAATTTCATTAAGAGGCAGATTGGAGGCTCAGATGTACAGATGAGGCCCACGGGGGCGGATGACACTCCAGGGACACTGAGCATCAAGCCATCTTTTTGCCAGGCGGATGCCACATACCAGGGTTGAAGATCATTTCTTTGAGCCACATCAGTTCTGTTGCAGCCTCCTTTCTCCTCCCTGGAGGGCATCCTCTCCACTCCCCACTTCAACTCCCACCATCTGTTTCCTTCCGCCCTCTCGGCGTCACCCCTCCTGAAACCACTGGCCAGATGCTTCCCTAGGACCCCTTCACTTCACTCCTGCCATGGTGCAGGGAAGTGGTGGTTGGCTCCTTTGGCATGGTATGAAGGCAGCCACTGATGGATCATGTCCAGCTGTCCCGAGTGCTGTCCTGGGGGCTGTCCCGCCTTGTCTGCTCTACACTCAGCCTGGCATTTGAAACACTGCAGCCAGTGCCTTTGTGGCTCCCCTTGGCAAGGGCTCTGACTGCATCTCAGCTGCTCCAGGCCCCGCAGCACTCCTCTGCCAGTCTGTTTGCCGAGCACCTGTTCCCTCTCGCTCCAGGCCTGTCCTTCCCGGTGCACCTTTAGTTCCTTCCTGGAATTTTTATGGGATTGGCTAAATCTACTGCATTTAAAGGAAGCCTGCTGGGGCTGGAGCAGTGGCTCAGCGTTTATGCTGCTTGCCTGGCCTGCGGGAGGACCTGGGTTCAAACCCCAGCACCACATACACAATGAAGTGCTGGATCAACAAAAGATGCATGGAAACTAAACAAAACTGATTGTTTTCCTCCTCCTCTCACTGCCCCTCTCTCTTCAGAAAATAAATAAATAAAAATAAAGGAAGTCTGCTTAACAGTTCTAAGCCTCAGTCTCCTTTTTTTTTTAAATCTAATATTTCTTTTTAAAAACATTGCTAATAATAACCATTCCATTTAAATGATATTCAGGAACAAGAAAAACCAATTGATGATAGAAAGAAGTCAGGCTTGGAATTATGCCCAGAGGAAGCAACTGCCTAGGAAGAGACAAGAGACTTCTGCGCAGCTAGAAATGTTTGTCTGGATCTGCAAGGCCCCAAGCCTGCTTTGGGGTGTGTACTGAAGATTAGGCTTACTGTGTATGTGTTAAAGTTTGATTTAAACAAAAGAAAAAATGATATATCACTCCGTAGGATGCTATAACAAATTAGCCTAAGTTTATGAACTGCAATCCCTGCTCAAGGTTCAGGGCTCTGGGAAGTCCACCTTGAAGGCTGAGCAGAGCTCCTGTCTAGGGAGGGACAGACCACTGCCTTCCCACCTTGTCCTCATGTGGTAGCAGGGGACAGGTGTCCCTCTGGGGCCTCTTTTCCAAGGGTGCCAATGTCATTCCTGAGCATTCCACCCTCACGATCCAACGACCCCCAAAGGCTCCACCTTCGAATATTCCATAGGGAATTCTGGCTTCAACTATGAATTGTCCTTGGTGGGGGAGACACAAATATTCAGACCATAGCAATAAATGATTATAGTTTTAAAGCTTTATGGGTAAAGATTTTTCTGTGGGAGTTAAAAAGAACATAATGCCTAATCAGACCCCACGGGGACCCCAGGAGTAAGGGGAGAGGT
>PVKS010022047.1:0-34305 GCA_004027875.1 Aplodontia rufa | reverse complement strand
GTTATATCACCGTACACATTCATGAAAACAGAATTTCACAACAAAGCCCACCACTATGTGCAACCACAATGCACGAGTTAAAAAAAAAAAAAGGAAAAATCCCATGGAACTGTACACAAAAACGGTGAATTTTGCTGTATGTAAAATATACTCCAATTAACAAAAGCATAGTAGGGCACGTTTTCCTTCACTGCAAGTCTAGTAAGCTAGAGAAACGAGCAGACCGTCGCTAAGGTGTGAGGCTGCAGGGATCGGGGTCTTTTGCGCAGGGCTGGGGATTGAACTCTGCGCTTTGCTGCTGGGCCACATCCCAGCCTTCCTTCTTCCCTCCAGAGGGACTTTAACCCAGCCTGCAGCGGCAGAGGTTTCCGTGTCTCAGGAATCCTTGCTCCGCACAAAGTAAGTGGTTCCAACAACCTTAGGAAGGGTGAGGTCACTTCAAAAGGTCCCCGCCCACCTAGCTCCCGGCACAGAGCGGAGACCTCAGCGCGCGGCGGTGGAGGGAAGAGCCGGGCGCTCCACCGAGACCGGGCGCTTCACAGTGGGGTCGCATTGACGCTGCGGGGCGCAGGAGGGGAACTGCAGGACCCCACAGAAGCCCAGAAACAAGGCAGCTCCAGGAAGGGGCCCAGCCAGCACGCAGGTCACCCCAGACTTCGCCTGGTGGTCTTTTGTCCCCCCCCCCCTAATCCCAGGGGAGGCAAAGGCTCTCAAGGGAGAGTCATCAGGCAAACCTGCGGTAGATTTCTGGAAGTTCCAGTCTCAGAATCAGTTTCTAAAGCTCAGTAAGAGGGAGATGAAATATAATGAGAGTCATTTTTTTTCTTTTAGATAAACATGAATTATTCACCAAAGATCTAAATTCTGAATTATTACAGCTTCAAATTCATCAAGGAGAAAAAGAATTCTGTTTCTTTTGTTCTTTCTGTCTGCATGGGTAGGACTTCACCTTGCACAGCAGGACAGAGTGTAGTGGTCACCTTTCAGGGTAGAGGAGTGTGACCTGGCGAGGACCAGGGTGCCCAGCAGTGTGGTATTTCCATACTTTTTGCATCTGTTGGAAATGATAATTCCAAGCTTTTGCTCTGCTGCCTGAACTCAGCAATAAAATCAGCCTCTCCAATGGAGAGGAAACACATGCCACCCTCTGTGATGTCCCTAGTGTCAGCCGATATATTCCTTTAATAGGGTGTTAGTAGCCAAGCACCGCACACCCCTGTGATCCCAGCAACTGGTAGGTGGAGAGGGGAGGTAGAGGCTGAGTCAGGAGGATGGGAAGTTGGAGGCCAGTCTGGGCAGCTTAGTGAGAAGCTTTCTCAAAATAAAAGGGGCTGGGGAATGGAGCTCAGTGGTAGAGCACTCCCAGGGATCAATCCCTGATGTGTGTGTGTTTGTGTGTGTTGGTGGGGGTGTGCTAGTGGTCGAATCAACTTACATGCTGATTCTCAAGTCTGACCTTCGCATGAGGATATGAGACTCTTTCTTAGCTTGGTTGGGGGTGTGTGAAGATGAGATCACCATGGGGCCAAGGAGTTAAACTCAACATTGGATTTGAGGCTCTGAGATAGCAGAGAGAAATTAAAAATAGAAAGTAAGGAGACTTAAAAGAAGGACAAGAAAGAGTAATTTTAATTTAAAATTTCACATGCATTTCTAGGTCTGTCACCCTCTAAGCCAGTCTCTCTCTCAGGCCTGTCAGTCCTAAATTTTTGGGAAATCTGTAAATCTTAGAGTTACCATAAAATCACCCACTTTCCAAAATTACTTTATTCACTGTTAATTAGCCCACCAATAAATAGATTAAGCCAAGAAATAGATGACATTTGAAGAAAACTATAATTTAGGGAATTTTCCAGCATTATCTATTGACCAGAAAAATGAGAGATCACATCAGCCTACGAAACCTGCCAAAGACAAGACCACCGTAAAACATCCTGCAACCACTCGACTGATATCTTCCCACACCTGCCCCTCACCAAGTTTCCTTTAAAAGAGGAGTTGAGGGGCTGGAGCGTTGGCTCAGCAGTTAAGGTGCTTGCCTGGCATGGGCAAGGATGTGGGTTCAAACCCCAGCACCACGTACATAACGAAGTGTCAGAGCAATGAAAGCTATGTGGAAAACGAAATAAAATTGATTGTCTCTCTCTCTCTCTCACTGTCCCTCTCTCTTTAAAAAAAATAAAATAGAGGAGGTGAGGACCTCAAAATCATGTTGCTGTTTTGAGAGGGACTGCATTCTCCCTTGAATGCTACCTGCGTTCCCAGTTCATGTCTGTGTCTGACTGGCGGGAGCTGAAATTCTTTCCCACCTCCTACACCAAGCGCCCCACTTGTCTTGAGCTCCTCACTTTCTGGGAACTCCTCAGACCTCCTCCAGTGGCAGCTCCCGTGGGCTCCTGTGTAAGTGGCTTCATTTTCTCCTTGGATCTTCCTGAGGCTCAATCACCATTCGCCAAGCTGTAGCAGGGGACATTGGACCCTTGAGAAGAGAGGACCCAGGGTCTGAGCTCATCCTGGAAATGCTGCCACGGTGTTTTGTCAACTTGAGCAGCGGTGTCAGATTTAAGTTGGCTGTCAAGGGCTTCATAAACCTGGCTGAAATGTATTCTAGAACCTAAATAACTCCTGTTATTGTGATCGTCATCTCTGAAATCAGCTCCTTTGCAATAATTGCTGTAACCCCTGACCCCAAGGAAGGATGACTTGTTGGTCCGTGTGGGCACCACGAAAATCCACAGCTCTTTCTCCTTAGTATTTATTGTCTGCCTAGAGCTTCAGACCTAGGATGGGGAAAGGGAAGAAAGCAAGAACCTCTCCCCTTATATGTACCCTCAGTACAACTAAGTGTATCCTGTATGCCCACCTTCATTTTAGCCCTTGTCACTTAGCTGGTACAATAATTATGGGTTACATACCTGCATCCCTATATTAGCTAGGACTCTTTTTTTGCAAGAAAACAAGAGTCCAAGTGAAAAGTCCAAACTTGAAGTCATGTAACCAAAAAACCAGATGGGGTTCAAATCATAGTATTAGGACTTGGTCTCCATTTTTCTTTTCTTTTCTTTTCTTTTTTTTTTTTTTTTTTGAGAGAGAATCAATTTTATTATTTTTTTCATCTGGCCTTTGTTTCTTGGACACTTAGTTGTGTACGTGGTGCTGGGGTTTGAACTTGGGTCTTCGACGCATGACAGGCAAACACTGTAACCACTGAGCCACCACTCCAGCCCCTCAGTCTCTGGTTTTTGTTTCTCTGCTTCTGGTTGGCTTCTTACTACATATGAGAAGATCCTCCCAAATCTCCAGAATTACGTTATAGCCAGCGCTGTGCAAGGGCTTCAGAGTTGAATCCCGGTGGTCTCTTATAGGTCTCTTGCTCGTGCCTGAAGCCATCCCTGCAGCTAGGAAGCTGGGTGGCCAGGTCCGGGTCAATTCCTCAGTCCCTGGATCAGGAAAGGGTAGTGAATTCCAACTGAACCACAGGGACCACGCATGAGAGGGATGGCTTCCAGAGGAAAGTCAGGGTGTCATCATGCTCCAGCCCCATGTAACTACATCTTAAAGAATAATAATGAGGTGAGAGCCAAGTGACCAACAACCAGGTCAGACGTGAAAATCTGTGCCCTTCCCAGTTTTACTCACCTCCTCACACACACACACCACACACTCTAGGGTTAATGGACACAGTGCTACATTTCTCCTGATACATGTGTTGAAGAGTTTCACCAGGATTTCCATGTAAGAGTGGAATTGCTTGGTTGTACACATTCAGGTTTACTTGATAATGAACTTTCTCCAAAGTGCTCCACACTCTCCACACTTGTTATCAGAATTGATTTTCCACTCGCAGTGTATGCAGTGAGATCTCATTATGACTTTAATCAGAGATTGAGCCTCTTTTCAAGCTATATTGGTCATTCAAGTTTTTTTCTTCTGTAAAGTGTCCAAGTCTTTTGCTCATTTTAAATTTGGGTGAGTTTTTTTTTGTCTGTTTCTTAAAAATTCATAATAGTCATTTATATCTGTCTATCTCTCTCCTGGATACTTGTCCCTTAACTAACTGTTAAGTGAAGCATGGTAAAAATATGTTCTCTTGATTTTAGGCTTTTTGTTCTCTTCATGGTGACTTTTGATTTTTTAATTATAACAAAGACAACAATCTTTTTGCTTATGTTTGGTGTTTGTTAGGTCCTGTTTAAGAACACTTCCCTACACCTAAAAACATTTGTATATTTTCTTGCTTTCTTCCAAGAGCTTTATGATTTCGCCCGCTGTAGCTTGTTAATCCAGCTGGAGTTGATGTCTGTGTGTGGTGTGAGGTAGGGGCACGGTGTTGTAAATGACAGAGAACTGATTATTCCAGCACAGTGTTCAAAAGCTCAGAGTTTCTCTGCTGTTCACAACTGCGTGGAGTTTCTTTGGTTTTTTGGAAAGATATTTCTCCATTTTTTTCCTAGTCTGTTTTTTAACTCTGTGTCACTATCATGATCTCTTAACTAAAATAGCTTTATAGGGGGCTGGAGCAGTGGCTCTGCAGGTATAGCACTTGCCTGGCGTGCGCAGGGATGCGGGTTCAAACCCCACACCAAGTACACAATGAAGCGTTGGAGCAATGAAAGCCACATGAAAAACTAAATAAAATTGATTCTCTCTCTCTCTCTCTCTCACTGTTCCTTTCTCTTTAAAATTAAATAAATAAATAAAATAGCATTATAATGTTACTGACAGGCAAGTCACTCAAACATGTTTTTCTTTCTAAATCATTTGCAGTTTTATATAAATTTATTTTATTTTAAATTATGTATTATTAAATTCATATGCACATTAAAATGCACATACCTTATGAGCAAAGTGCAATGGATGATCATGAAGTAAACAAATCTATGAAACTACCAAACTGGCCGAGAAATAGGAGATTGACCCTCTGAAACTGCTGTTATTGTTAAGATTTAAAAAAAGGCTCAGTATATGCCCATGATGGATTACTTACTTGAGGAATGATCCCCCACTGTACACCACTAGGACGCTTGACGAAATGTATTGTACAACTCTTTTCAGGCATTGGACCACAGATAGCATAGGACAGGTCCTTGAGGGAGAAGAAATGTAGGAGGTGAACCCTGTGGTCACCCCAGCTTACATGCCCTGGAGTTTCCCGCTGAAGCTTAAGGACGGGGAGCACCGAGAGAACCCATCGTTTCCACTGAATTTATGGAAGACAGATGGAGTTTTAGGAAACTGAGATGTCAAGAATTTGCAAGGAGAGAGAGTTATTCAGAGGTTTTCAGAGATTGTCACAAGGAGTGAAGTAGACAAACGCTGCATGTACAGGGCAGAATTCCACAAGGCCAGGGAAATCACTAAGCAGACAATTCTGGGAGTTCAGATAGAACCAGAGATAGTTCATGTTTCCACCAGCAAGAGTGGAGATGCCCAGAATACATGCTGATAAGATAGGCGTTGCCACAGATATGAATGGATGGATGGGTGGATGGGTGGGTGGATGGATGGGTGGATGGGTGGGTGAATGGATGGATGGATGGATGGGTGGATGGGTGGATGGGTGGATGGATGGATGGATGGGTAGGTGGGTGGATGGGTGGATAGACAAACGGGTAGGTAAATAGGTATCGATTCTATGAGTTTTTATTTCTCTGGAGAATTCTGACATTCTCTGGAGAACCCTTACATACATGGAGTTCCCCAGAAACTCATTGTTTTAGTAGTGGGAATAAGTCAACCTCATACTAAAGGCCATTCTGGATGCACCTTAACAAAACTTAAAATTAAGACTCAAAAGGATTCTACTGGAACAAAGAACAAGGTCCATAGATAGAAAACAGTAACAAATATGAGAGATGTTAATCCAACTATATCAATAACAGTCTGAAATATCAATGGCTTAAATAGCCAAATTAAAAGATAGATATTGTCAGAGTGGATTTAAAAAAAGACCCAAGTAAATGTTTTCTACAAGGAGCCTACTTAAAATATAACTTATCAGGGTTGGGGATTTAGCTCAGTGGCAGAGCGCTTGCCTAGCATGTGCAAGGCCCCAAGTTCGGTCCTCGGCCCTGGGGGTAAAAAATATATACATATATAAAACTTATCAATAACATATATCAATTAAAAGTAAAGGGATGGTACTGGGAGTGTAGTTCGGTGATAAAGCATATGCTGAGCATGCACGAGGCCTGAATTTGATCCCCAAGACCTTCCCCAAAAGAAGGGAGAATGGAAAAACACATACCATGCTAACTGCGTTCAAAAGAAAACCGGAGTAGCTATGTTGATTCCAGACAGAGAAGACTTTCAGAACAAGAAAAGTTGGGGGGGGGGAATATTATACAATGATAAAGGGGCAAATAATCAAAGAAGATAATGATAGTCCTTCCTGTGTAGGTGCCTAAAAACAGAACGTCTAAATATATGAGGCAAAAACTGATAGAATTGATAAATAGATAGAAAAGATAAATAAATAAATCTACTATCATAGAGACTTTACCATCCCTCTATCAGAAAGAACAAATCCAATCGACAGAAATTTCACACAGAAAAAATGAACTGAACTTCAATCAACTGGATATAATTGACACCTATTGATTACTTCATCCAACAACAACAGATTGCACGTTCTCCTCAAACTCACTTGAAACATCCACCAAGATATACTGCATTTCTGTCCATAAGACACACACACCTTGGCCAGGCACAGTGGTACATGCTTGTAATTCTAGCTACTCAGGAGGCTGAGCCAGGAGGATCACAAATTTGAGGTCGATCTAGGGAACTTGGCAAGACTCTGTCTCAAAATAAAATGAAAAGGACTGAAATATACCTCAGTGGTGGAGCATTTGCCCAGCATGTGCAAGGTCTTTGGTTCAATCCCCAGTATCCCAAGTGCATACTCACGCGCACCCTGTAGCCATTTTAAAAGAACAGAAATCAGAGCGGGCACAGTGGCTCATATCTGTGATCCCAGCAACTTGGAAGACTGAAGCAAGAGGATCACAAGTTCATGGCCAACCCTGGCAACTTAGTAAGACCCTCAGCAATTTAGTAAGACCCAGTATCAAAATAAAAATTAAAAAGGATAGGGGATGTAGCTCCATGGTAAAGAACTCCTAGGTTTAATCACCAGTACCAAATAATAAAATAATAATAATAATAATAATAATAATAAATTAGAAATAATAAAGCATCTTTCTGATTACAGTGGAATTGAACAAGAAATAAATAACAGAAAGACAGCCATTATTTGCTTGGAGAATTAATGACACACCTCTAATAGTACATAGGTCAAAGAAGAAATCATAGAAATTTTAAAATACTTTAAATGACATGAAAATAAAAACACAACTCATCAAAATTAGTGGAATGCAGCAAGAGCAATGCTTAGAGGGAGATATTTCATGCCTATATTAGAAAAGAAGTAAGCACTAAATAATCTAAGCTTCCACCTTGGGGAGCTAGAAAAAGAAGGGTAAATTAGACCCAAACTAAGCAGAAGAAAAGCAATGGTAAAAAATTATAGCAGAAGTTAATGAAATTGAAAAGAGGAAGCTAATAGAGAAAAATCAAAACGCCAAAAGCAAGATCAATAAAATTAATAAACTTCCAGCCAGACTAAAGCGAGAGGGAGGAGAAAGATTACTAACATCAGAAAAGAAAGAGAAGAACTTCACTGTAGATCTCGTGGACCTTAAAAGATTAAAAAGGAATCTTGTGAACAACTTAACGTCTACAAATCTGATAACCTTGATGAAATGGACCAGTTCTTTGAAACATACAATCTGTCAAAGCTCACACAAGAAGAAATGGAAAATGGAAAAAGGCCTATCTGCATACAAAAAAGCAAAAACAATCTGGACTCAGACTACATGCCTTCCACAAAAATTAACTGAAAATAGATCATAGACCAAGATGAAAGTGGAAAATGGTTCACTTCCTAGAGGATAACACAGGAGAAAACTAAGATGAGCTTGGGTATGCTGATGACTTATATATGATGTCAACTTCCTAGAGGATAACACAGGAGAAAACTAAGATGTGCTTGGGTATTGCTGATGACTTATATATATATGAAAGAAATAGTTAATAAGCTGGACACCATTAAAACTAAAAAAAATCTATGCTCTGCCAAAGGGACTGTCAGTATTTGGGCATGGTGGTGCAAACCTGTAATCATAGCAATTCGGGAGGCTGAGGCAGGAAGACTGCAAGTGCCAAGCCAGCCTCAATAACTTAGCAAGACCCTACTTCCAAATAAAAAATTAAAAGGACTGGGGATGTTGCACAGTGGTAAAGCACCCCTGGATTCAATCATCAGTACTGAGATGGTGGGGAGATGGGGGGATGATGTCAAGAGAATGAAAAGACAAACCATAGAGTGAGAGAAAATGTTTGCAAAAGACACATCTGACAAAGGATTATTATTAAAAATATATTAGGCCCTGGAGTGGTGGTTAGTTATGGCGCTTGCCCAGCATGTGCAGGTATGCGAGTTCAAACCCCAGCACCTCGTACACAACAATGTCTCAGAGCAATGAAAGCCACATGAAAAGTAAAAAACCTAAAATTAAAAAAATAAAATTGTTTCTCTCTTTCTTTCTCTCACTGTCCCTCTCTCTTTTTTTTAAAAAAAATATATAGTACTAAACAATAGGAAAATGAAAAATCCAATTAAAAATGGGCCAACAAGGGGCTGGAGCAGTGGCTCAGCTGTTGGAGAACTTTCCTGGCATGTGCAAGGATCTGGGTTCAAATCCCAGCACCACATACACATCTAAGTATCAGAGAAACAAAGACCAGATGAATAAATAAAGTTGATTCTTTCTTTCTCCCTCTCTGTCTCTCTAAAAAAATAAATAAAAAATAATAAGCTTTAACCAAAAAAAAAATGGGCTAATGAGACAAGTTCAATGGTGTGTGCCTATAATCCTAGCATCTCAGGAGGCTGAGGCAGGAGGATTGCAAGTTCAAAGTCAGTCTCAGCAACTTAGCAAGGACCTAAGCAACTTAGTGATAACCCATCTCAAAAAATAACAGGAAACAGGCTGGAGCACTAGATCAGCGGTTAGAGCATTTGCCTGGCATGAATGAATAAGGACCTGGGTTCAAACCACAGCACCACATACACAACTAAGTGTCGGCGAAACAAAGGTCAGATGAAAAATATAAATAAAATTGATTCTCTCTAACAAAAAATAAAAATAAATAAAAATAAAAGGGGCTGGGGATGTGGCTCAGTAGTTAAGCATCCCTGGGTTCAATTCCTGGTATCAAAAAAAAAAAAAAATGGGCCAATGACCTTAACAGACACCTCACTGGAGAAGATATATGAATGATAAGTAAGCACATGAAAAGACTTCAACATTTTAACATCTTGCATCGTTAGGAAATTGAAAATGAAAACAGCATTAAAGCACCACTACACATCTATTAGAATGGTCAAAATCCAAAAATTACAAATGTTGACGAGGATGTGGATCAATAGGAATTCTTATTGATTGCTGGTGGGAATAAAAAAATGGTACAGCTTCTTTGGATGGTGGTTTGGCAATTTCTTACAAAACTAAACATACTGTTACCATGTGATCAAGCAGTTACATTCCTTGGGATGTACTCAAATGAAATGAAAATTTATGTCCACACAAAAACCTACACAAAGATGTTTATAGCAGTTTCATTTGTAATTGCCAAAAGTTGGAAGCAACCCAGATGTCCTCCAGCAGGCAGAGCTCAGCGGATCTCTTCAAGCAGTTGAACTGTTCTGCATGCTAGTACAGTTGTGTGTACTGGTTATTATACATTGGTCCAAATCCACAGACTAAACCCTAAGAACGGACCCTAATGTAGCCCTAATGCCTTTGGGTACATTTGTTACAATGCATGAACCTATGAACCTATGGATTGTAACAAATGTACCTCTTTGTTATGGGAAGTTGAAAGGGAAGAGGTTGTTCATGTGTAGAGACAGGGAATTCTCTGAGCTTTCTCCTTAGTTTTGCCATAAATCTAAAATTACTCTAAAAAAATAAATTTTATTAATTTGAAAATATACTGATAGTGGCTCGGTGGTTACAGTGCTTGCCTGGCATACACGAGTGCACAGGTTCAACTCTAGCACCATGTACACAACCAAGTGTCCAAGCGATGAAAGCCACATGAAAAACTAAATACAAATTGATTGTCTTTCTTTCTCTCTCTCTCTCACTGTCCCTCTCTCTTAAAAAAAAAAAGAATTTATATCAGATTAAAGACCTCAGAATAAAAGATCAATAAACTTGAAGACATAATAATGGAAAGATTCAAAATAAAGCATGTGGAGGAAAAAGTATTGGAAAAAAAACATGAACAAACTATCAGAGACCCATGGAACAATATGAAAAAGCAATGCATACATGTAATTGAAGTCCCTGGAAGAAAATATAAATAATGACTGAATTTCTTTCCAAATTTGAAGAAAACTGTAAATCCAGGGATTCAATAAGGTCAAAAAACTCCTTACAAAATAAACAACCAGATGGGTGTAGTGGCACCCGCCTATAATCCCAGCAATTCAGGAGGCTGAGGCGGGAGGATTGCAAGTTTGAAGATTGCCTCAGCAACTTAGCAAGGCCCTAAGTAACTTAGATCCTGTCTCAAAATAAAAATAAAAAGGGCTGAGGATGTGGCTCAGTGGTAAAGTGCGCCTGGGTTCAATCCTCCCTGGGAGGAGGAGGAGGAGAAGAAAAGAAGAGGAGGAGGAGGAAGAGAAAAAAGAAGGAGAAGGAGAAACCATATCTTGGCACATATCAATGAAAGTAGTAGTAAATAGAAGACTATTAAAAACAGCTGGTGAGGTGAGAGGAATCATTTTATATGCAGAGGAACAAAGATGAGAATGTCAGAAGACTTCTTTTCTGGAGCTATGCAGGCCAAACGTCAAAGGAACATCTTTGACTCACTTAGGGAAAGAAACCTAGAATCCTATAGCCAGCAGAAACGGTTTTCAAAAATGAGGAAAAAAAGTCTTTCTTTAGAGATACCAGACAGAGAGAAGGCAACACAAGCCAACCTGTTCTATAAAAGAAATTAGTAGGCATTCTTCAGGCATAAGAATGATGGTAGATGAAAATTAGAATCTACACAAAAGAAAAAAGAGTACCAGAAATGATAAACACGTAGCAATATATAACAGACTTTTCCCTCATTTTTGTAATCCCTTGAAAAGGCAATTGATTGTTTAAAGCAAGGAAAAAAAAAAGAAAAATATTGTGGGATTTATTGCACATGTAAAAATAAATGGTATTTCAAAATTAACACAGGATGAAAAGAAGGGATATCAAAGTGTCTTACAGTAAAGTTGAAATGAATTAATGTTAAAGACAGATTACACAGTGAAGAGGTATAATGAGAACTCTAGAGCAACCAACAAAAACTATCAGTTAGTTAACACGTCTGGGTAAGAAGACAATAGTGAAAATTAAAATGAAAACACAAAAAAAATTTAAATAAATGAAAGGAAGATTATAAGAGCATCAAAAAGACAGAAAAAAGATATACAAATAGCAAGACATATGATCCTATATATTCATATCTTAATATTTATCAATTACTTTTATAATCCTGTGTAGAACCGTTCCACATCTGATGAAGATTTATTCTTAGGTTTTTATGAGTTTGATTCAATTTTAAATGATACTTTTTAAAGTTCCATTTCTTTTTTTTTTTCTCTCTATGTTGAGGATGGAACCTTGAGTCTCCACATGCTAGGCAAGTACATTCCACTACTGTTTTTTTGGGGGGTGGGTACTGGGGATATTGAACGCAGGGGTACTTTACCACTGAGCTATATACCAACCCTTTTCATTTTTTGTTTTATTTTTATTTTTTGGCACTAGGGATTGAAACTTACAGTGCTGAACAAATAAGGCACATCCCCAGCCCCCTGTCCCCACTTTTTAAAAGAGAAAGTGAGAGAGAGAAAAAAAAAACAGAATCAATTTTATTTATTTATTAATCTGGCCCTTGTTTCTCCAACACTCAGTTGTATATGAGGCACTGGGGTTTGAATCCAGGTACTTATGCATGCCAGGCAAGTGCTCCAACCACCAAGTCACTGCTCCAGCCCCAGCCCTTTTTATTTTTTTATTTTGAGACAGCGTCTCTAAGTTACTCAGGGCCTCACTAATCTGCTGAGGCTGGCTTTGAACTTGTGATCCTCGTGCCTCAGCATCCTGAGCTGCTGGGATTACAGGTGTGTGCCGCCATGCCTGGTTAAAATTTAATTTCAGTTTGCTCACAGACTATGGAAGTTTGATTGGTTTTTGTAATATTTGCTTTATATCTATCAACTTTGCTACATTGATGTTTTAAATTCAAAGTGTGCTTATATCCTTTGGATTTTGTGTGTACATGTTATCTGCAAGTATCGTTTCTTCCTTTATAACCCTTATTTCATTTATCTCATTTTCTTGCCTTTTTGTATTGGTTAGGACCTCCAGATTAATGTTTTTGGTAATTGCTTTTAATCATGTTAAGGAAATATCCTTCTAGTCCTCATTTTCTCATGTTTTTTAAAAAATCAAGAACAAATGTAGAGATTTATCAAATCCTTTTTGTATATTTATAGATAATGATCACATGACTTATATTATTATGTTAAAATGAAAAGTTTACATTGACTGATTTTTCAAATATTGAGATAATTTTTCTTTGCTCAAAATGTATTATTCTTGGGGCTGGAGTGGTGGCTCAGCGGTTTCGGCGCTTGCCTGGCAAGCACGAGGACCCTGGTTCAAACCCCAGCACCACATACACAACTGAGTGTTGGGGCAACTAAGGCCATGTGAAAAACTCAATAAAGTTGTTTCTCTCTTTCTCTGTCTCTCTCACTGTCCCTCTTTCTTAAAAAAAAAAGTATCATTCTTTTCATATATGGTGATTAAGAATGCTAAAAAATTGCTCATCGGTTTGGAATCTGCGTTCACAGAAAAGATTTGCCTGAAAATTTCCTTTCTTACACTTTGAGGTTCACGCTAGAGTCACAAAATGGGCTGAAGGGATGGGACCCCTTTGTTTCACTCTTCGAAATAGTTTGTACATAGTTATAATTATTTATTCTTTGGACGTCTGGAACTCCCTGGTGATGCCAACAGGGCCTGGTGTGTGATATGTGGGAGAGTTTTAATTTACACATTCAATTTCCTTCATGATGATAGAATTGTTCAGGGTTTCTATTTCAGTTAGAATTTCCTGAGAGAGTCTGTTTCTTATAAGGTTTCAAATTTAGTGACATAAAAAAATTCCAACAGCCCTCCATGGTGGGGTACACCTGTAATCCCAGCCACCTGGGAGGCTGTGGCAGGAGACTGAGGCAGGAGGATTGAAGATTAGGAGGCCAGCCTTGGCAATTTAGTGAGACCTTGTCTCAAAACAACAAAAACAACAACAAAAAAGTAAAAGTACTGGGGATGTAGCTCAGTTGTAGAGCACCCCTGGGTTCAAACCCCAGTACCTCTCCCCAAAAAAGTAAGCAAAGTCCTCTTATTATTTTGCTTTGGTGTCTGTAGCCTCTGTACATATGTCACTATCTCTTTCTTGGTATTTGTTTCTTTTTTTAAATTTTTTTTATTTTTATTTTTTTACAGACTGTATTTTTCTCAAAGAGAAGTTTAATGTGAAAAATTGTGTAACAGCAGAGATTTGGTCTCCACAATTAGAGTTTAAACACAAGTCTTCCAGCCTCAAACAGAACTGTGACCTAAGTAAGGGAAAATATTTTGGTTTCAGCTAGTAAAAACAGATTATGTGAACAAATTATAGTTATCTCATATAATTAGGCCCCCAGTTAAAATTTGCATTAGTCTGATTCCTGAACGCAGGCTTCACAGAATATGACCAATGATACTATTTACCAAGAACCTGCTTCATCTCACCTTATCTCAAAGCCAGAGTTCCCTGATCTCAGATCCTATACTTTAAATAAGTTTAACTACTCAAACGAACAGAACTAGTAACAGAAACATCCCTAATTGGTTTTGAGAGGAAGGCAGGGAATAACATTGAGCCAAAGAAGAAAGTAAAAAATATCCTCTTTTAAGGACTTGATTTTGGACTTGCACATAGATGTGACCTTCTTTCTTTCTTTACTTCTTGGTACGTCTTATGAGGTTCAGCAGTTTTACTGTCTTTTCAAGGGACTCTTCTCTAATTGCTTATTTTCTACTCCGTGAGTTGTTACTCATGTCTTCTTTTTTTTTTTTTTTAAGAGAGAAGGACAGTGAGAGAGACAGAGACAGAAAGAGTCCATTTTTATTGAGTTTTTCACATGGCTTTTGTTGCTCTGACACTTAGTTGTGTACTTGGGTGCTGGGGTTTGAACCCGTGTACTCTCGCATGCCGGGCAAGCACCGTAACCATCGAGCCACTGCTCCAGCCCCTGTTACTCATATCTTGATTATTTCCTTTCCTACCTTTCTTTTTTTAATAATATTTTTTTAAGAAAGATTGATTTTATTTATTTTTTCATCTGGTCTTTGTCTCTCGAACACTTAGTTGCATATGTGGTGCTAGGGTTCAAACCCAGGTCCTCGCAACTGACAGGCAATCGCTCCAACTGCTGAGCCACCCCTGCTCCAGCCCCTTTCTTTCCTACCTTTCTTGAGTTTGTTTTGCTGATGTGTTTCTCAATTCATAAAATGGGTATTTAACTTTCTACTGCTTCTTGTTTGTTGGTTGTTTTTTTTTTTTAAATGAGAGAGGGAGAAAGTGAGAGAGAGGTGAGAGAATGAATTCTATTTATTTTTCATCTGGTTCTGGTTCACTCCAACACCCAGTTGTGCACGTGGTGCTGGGTTTGACCTCTGGTTCTCGCACATGCCAGGCAAGTATTCCATCTCTGAGCCACTGCTCCAGCCCCCATCTTCTCTCTTTTAACATAACATTTGTCAGTCACAAACCTTTTCTCAGCATTCATCAGCTCTATTCCATTTTTTTGCTGTGTATTTTCATTATAATTCCATTATTAATATTTTATAATTCCTACTGTTATTTTTTACTTCCTGGCTATTTAAACATGAATTTCTTAATTTCTAAGTTTATAGGTGTTTTCTTTTAACTGTGTCTTTTCTAGCTTTATTTCATTGTTCTCAGAGAATATATTTCGTATGAGTTCAGTCCTTAAGAAACACATGGAGGGTCTAGACTGGTGGCTCAGTGGCTAGAGTGCTTGCCTGGCATTCTCAAGGACCCAGGTTCGAATCCCAGGACCATATACACAACTAAGTTTCGGAGAAATAAAGGCCAGATGAAATTCTAAAGTTGATTCTCTCTCTATCTTAAAAAAAAAAAAAAAAGGATGGTTGGGGATTTAGCTCAGTGGCAGAGTGCTTGCCTAGCACCCGCAAGGCCCCAAGTTCGGTCCTCAGCCCTGGAAAAAAAAAAAAAAAAGGAAATGCATTGAGGTCTGGGGATGTAGCTGAGTGGTAGAGCACTTGCCTAACAGGTACACGGCCCTGGATTCCATCGCCAGCACTGTAGGAAAAAAAATTACTAAGATTGTTTTATGACCCTTTGTGTAGTCAAGTTTTGTAAATATTGAATAGGTGCTTGAAAAGAATGTGACTCTGCAGGTGCTGGGTTAGGGGACCTAACTGCATCTGGGGCGACAATGGAAATGCAGCACTCTGCCTTGTCGATGGTGGTCACCAAGTGCAACTCAGCTCTCCTTCGGCAGGCTCTAACTGCTGCTCCTCTGGATCCACCCACACACACCTGCTGAGATCGCTCTTCCCTAGACCTGCTCCCAGCCAATAACAGCTCATCAAGGATCCCGAGCGGGCCCACTCCTGGGGCTTGTGAGACTCCTTTGAACTTTGGATCAAAGGTGACCTGTCCACCTGGCCATGTCATTTGTGGCACTGCACTTAGACTGCCACTCTGCCTGCCCAATTCTCCTTCCTCTTCCCACTGCTTTCAGATTGGCATTGTGGTCAGCAGGCTCCCTCTGCCCACTCCGGCTTCCTCCAGAGTGCTTTCCCCAGTAGACCTCTGGAGTGTCTGATCCCATCTTGGCACCTGAATCCTGAACTGCCACACTGTTCATTTGGTCAATTGTGTTTAAGGTTTTGGTTAAATCTTCCAAGTCCTCATTGATGACTCCCCCGTTTGTTCTTTTTGTTCTACCAGTTGCTGAAAAAGGAGTCTTAAATGTTCCTCCATGATTGGTCTTTTTTTTTCCCTTGGTGTCTTGGTCCATTTTTACTGCTATTAACAGAATACCCAGAGGCTTGGTATTTACAATTAACAGAAATTTATTGGTTCAACATTCTGGAGACAGGGAAGTCTTAAGATCCAGGGGATGGGCTGGAGCGGTGGCTCAGTGGTTTCAGTGCTTGCCTGGCAAGCATGAGGACCTGGGTTCAAATCCCAGCACCACATACACAACTAAGTGTCAGAAAACCAAAAAACAGATGAAAAAATAAATTTTAA
Source organism: Aplodontia rufa (assembly GCA_004027875.1). NCBI lineage: Eukaryota > Metazoa > Chordata > Mammalia > Rodentia > Aplodontiidae > Aplodontia > Aplodontia rufa. The sequence goes on along the minus strand of PVKS010022047.1, from coordinate 17,832 downwards.
AAAATGTCATTCTGACCAGCTTTGTATTTGAACTAGAATATTTAGTTGATTTATATTTGTAAGGATTGTTAATATTTCTGGACTTATCGTGTTTTCGTTTTGTTTTAACTTTCCCAATTTCCATTCTCTTTCTGCATTTCTCGCTCTCTTAATTGATTTGCTGTTTTCCCCATTTCTTTTTTTTTTTATCCACTGGCTTAAGAACTGGTTCTATTCTACAAGTGATTTTTTTTTTTTAGAAATAGAAACAAATAGCTTACCAAAATAAAAGTTACTTAATAATTTTACTCTTCTTTGTAGTAACCTGACAACTTCCATTTATACTTTCTCTATGTGCCTGCTCGGTTTGTTGTGCATTTGATTCTCTCATTTTTCTTTTAAAATCTCATGAGTCTATTATTATCGTTGCTTGTGCAATCAGTAGTTCACCATTTTTTCACTTTTTGTGTATCTTCACCTCGTATCTTCCGTCTGCACTAAATTTTCTTCCGTCCGTATTGAAGGTTGATTAGCACCACATTCTCTCTCAACTTTTGTTTGTTTGAAAGTGACCCCACCCCCAACGTCGTTATGGATATAGATAGAATTGAAAATGACATTTTCTGTCTGCACATTGAAGATATCGTATTGTCTTTTGATTTCAGTTGTTGCTAATAGAGTAGTGAGTTGTCTCTAGCTCCTTTAAAATCAGTCTGTCTTCTCTCTCTCACTGTTCTGAAAACATTCTCTTTGCCTTTGGTGTTGTGCAGTTTCCTTATGATGGAGATGGACAGATTGAGGATAGAGAAATCTCTATTGATCTTCACATGCTCTTATTCTAGTAAATCTGTCCCCTGCATTCTTTCCCGCCCCACTAATTCTTTTGGTTCTTTTTCAAAATCACTTAATTATGTTTTGCAGGTTGTTTTTCATTTTTGTATTTTCACAAATGGATTTTATTTTTATTAAGCATGGTGACTTTACTGTCTTCATCTTCTTGCTGCAGGATCTGCAGTGTTGGGGGTTCACTCTGCTCTCTGTTCCTTGTTCTTAGCTTTGAAGTGCCTTATTCTTCTGTGTGGTAGGTTAATTTCTTTCTCTCTCTCTCTCTGCCATTTAACTTGAAGCTGATCATTTTCCTTGATATTTTATATGTGGGATATTTTGAGGTCTGGTATAAATTTGGCTTCCTCTAAAGAGGATCCACTTGCTCCTGCCAGGTCCTGGAGGCATTGCTATTCCTGGGATCACTCCAGTCACATTCCCCAATCTGGGGTATTCAGACCACCCAGAGGGAGACTTGCTTTTTTTTTTTTTTTTTTTTTTTTTTTTTGCCATAAACCAGTTTGTGGTTTGAATGCTTTATGGTAATTCCTGGCACATATGTCTACACTCGTGCATGCGCATACGTAGCAAGTATAGGAGATGCTTCTTAATTCACCCTTACAGTGAGCACGTAGCCTTCAGAGATGTTCCATCTTTGCGCTGAAAGACTGCTTACTGAACCCCGCTTTTGAGCAGACCTGGGGCTTTTGTCTCCTCATTCACAAGTCCCATGGGGCCAAGATTACCAAAGCTCCAGTTCATCAGGTTCAGCAGCTGCCCTTCGACCACAGAACTCTCCAAACATCTCTGTACCACCCCACCTGATCCTTGACTAAGAATGCTTAACTCAACTGCCTATATTCTCTTTCTCTCTCCCTCTCTTTTTGTGCTGGGGATTGAACCCAGGGGCACTTAACCATTGAGCCACATCCTAGCCCCCCCTGCTTTTCTTAAATTTTGAGACAGGGGGTCTCGATAAGTTGCTTAGGCCCTTGCTAAATTGCTGAGTCTGGCCTTGAACTTGCAATCCTCCTACCTCAGCCTCTCGAGTCACTGGGATTACAAGCATGTACCACCACTCCCAGCAAAAAATTATTTTAATTTCTTAAAAAATAATTCTTGATTATTAAGAATTTGTAGTTGCTTTTAATAACTATATTGATTTGCTTGCCAATATCCCAGAAATTAAAATTGCATTATATGTTTCAAAGCCTCATGCATTATAACTCAACATTTAAATCGCACCAATGCATAGTATCCACAGAAAATCACTGGAGTTTTTGTAGATTAATTACACTGCGTATTTGAACAGTGCTTTAACTTTTCAATTTGCTTTCACATTTATCTGTGGTTCTCAAGGTGGGGTTGGTACTGCCCTTCAGGGTGTTTTGAAAAAGCAAAGGAATTGTTTGGGTTGTCCTTCTGGACAGCGCCGTTACCTGGGTTCAGTGCAGTCAGGGATGCTAGACTCCCACAGGCTAGGAGTCCCCCCAAAGACTAGCTGTCCTGGGTCTCATGACTTTCAAATGCCACTTGGAGCATTCAGCAACAGATGTCATGCCTGTCTTGGGTCATAGCATAGGGGTCTACTTCAATGCTGAACTTCTTCCCAAGGCCTAGTTTAATTGTGAGAATATTTTCTTCAGTTTCTCCACTTTGATAGTCATTAATTCATCTTGGTATATTATTCTTATTTCAATTAAGATGATATTCCCTCTCTTCCTTTTCTTTTCTTTTTCAGTAACCCAGGGGTACTCTACCACTGAGCTGCATCCACAGTCTTTCTGATTTTTTTATTTTGAGACAGGGTCTCACTAAGTTGCTAAGGCTGGCCTCAAACTTGTGATCTGATTACAGGCGTGAGCATCCACACCTGCCTATTTCTTATCATATACACACAAGTCCTAACATGAGTTTCACTGCAGTGAATACCCATGTCTCTCATTCTGAATCTAAACTGGTACATTCTGTATATTAATCACTGTCATTTCACTCCTTTCTTGGGTTTTCTAGTGGAATTATGCCAGGGGATTCATAGATTGCAATCCAAATTTGTACAGATTTATTTAACTTTTATATCATACCTCAGCCATCATTTTAATTTTTCTTTAAGAAATTATGCTTATAAATATATTATCCATAAATTTCATTTCAGTACAGTAAGAGAATCCATTATGAAATATTCATTCAGAAATTAGGTCTTGGGCTGGAGTGGTGGCTCAGTGGTTATGGCACTTGCCTGGCAAGTGCAAGGACACGAATTCAAACCCCAGCACCACATACACAATGAAGTGTCTGAGGAATGAGAGTCACACGAAAAACTCAGTAAAGATTGCTTCTCTCTTCCTCTCTCTCTGTCCCCTCTTTCTTTAAAAAAAAAGAAAAAGAAATTAGGTCTCACAGAGTTTGATCAAATTAAGAACACAGACAAGCATAAAATGTTTTGTTTTATTATCCCCAAAATTCTATCACGTAGTTTTTTATTTATTTTTGCATTACTGGGAATTAAATGCAGGTCCTTATGCATGCTAGACAGGCACTCTGAGCCACACCTCCAACACCAATGTTTGTGTTTTTCTTTGATAGTGGAAGAGACTGAGGCTCAGAAAGGTCCAGTGACTTGCCCAAAGTCACCCAGCTCTTTGGATAGGCTTGATTACTAGGTGACTTGACACACCTCTGACTTCTCATAAAATGTCCATTTAAGCCAGGTGTGGTAGTACGATAATCCCAGCTACTCCAGAGGCTGAGGCAGGAGGATCCAAAGTTCAAATCCAGTCTGTCTCAAATAAAATACAAAAGAGGTCTGGGAGTGTGGTTCATTGGTAGAGAGCTTGCCTAGCATGTGCGAGACCCTGGGTTCAGAATTCAGCACTATAAGAAAAAAAAGAAAGTACTTTCCAGTGAGGGAAGCATCAAAACACCCAGAAATAAGAAAACAGGTGCACAAGTACGGTGCCTGCAGCCACATAGTGTACTACTTCTCTAGCCTGGCCTCCTTAACAAGTCGAGATCATAGATGTAAAGAAGACAGGGGTGCCAGGGCCTGATGGGGGGCTGGGGTGACATGCTGTAGCCCCCAAGGGACAAAAGAGACACAGTCAAATGCAATGCACGGTTCTTGATTGGATTGTGGTTTGAAGTTTGGCAACCGTGGTGCACGCCTCTATTCCTAGTAACTTGGGGTCTGCGGCAGGAGAATTGAAAGTTCAAGGCCAGACTGGGAAATTTAGGAAGCTCCCGTCTCAAAATAAAACATCAAAGGGGCTGCAAAGCTGGGTGCGAGGGCACACGCCTGTAATCCCAGCAACTTGGGAAACTGAGGCAAGGGAATCACAAGTTCGAGGTCAGCCTGGGCAACTCAGCAAGACCCTCAGCAACTTAGCAAGACCCTATCTTAAAACATAATAAAAGGGCTGGAGGATAGCTCGGTGGTAGAGCACTCCTGGATTCAATCTCAATACCACGAAACAACAACCACCACCACAAATGAGAGTTCAGATTTCACCTGGGCCCACAGTTTGCCCACTCCTGCCCCACACGATGCTGTCCTTCTGTGTCCAGGCAGACACAAGCCAACACAGAGACTAGGAAAAAATGCTTACATGTGATTTTCTCCTTCATTCTTTTGGGTAGCTGTCTTATCCTCCTGTTCTCTGATGTGTACTGTTACTTTCATGCATCACTTTTATATGTGTGTATTTATTTTTACAACTCCTTTTATTTACTCTCTGGGGGAGGAATATTCCATTATGCAAGTACACGGTCCAAATGGAGAGGACATCAAGACTGTATTGTGCAAAGTCTCCTCTCACCCGTGTTCCAAGCCACCTACATGCCCTCCCCACAGGCGACCAGTGCTATTCCACTTTCTGCATTCTTCCAAAGATGTGCTGCTCTCATGCAGCCTTGTTAGCAGGGCCACTGTGTTGCACAACTCCCAGGGACACCATTTGTGGAGCCCCTGGGATGCCATTGACACAGAATACAATGGGATTGTGCCCCCTGGAGTCGCACAGTGCCACAGTCTGACCTAAGATGTCTAGAGAGAGTGTGTGTGACTTACACCCTCGCAAGTAGAAGTAGGTACACATGTGTGTAGATACACACTTACAAGAATACACAAATACATGTGTGCATCTGTATTTTTTCTGTTGTCCCCTTTTTTAAACCAAGAATAGCATATTGTACACATTGTTCTGTATTTTGCCTTTTTGCACTTAGTTATATATCTTATTTTTTTATAAGACAGACAGAGAGAGAGAGAACCACTTTTTAGGGCTGGAGCGGTGGCTTAGCAGTTACAGTGCTTGCGGGGCATGCACCAGTACGTGGGTTCAAACCCCAGTACCACATAGACAACGAAGTGTCTGAGCAGTGAAAGTCACATGAAAAACTGAATAAAATTGATTCTTTTTCTCTCTCTTGCTCTCTCTGTTCCTCTGTCTTTAAAAAAAAAAAAAGGATCTCTTTTTATTTATTTATTTTTCATCTATTTTTTTGTTGCTCCAACACTTTGTTGTGTACGTGGTGCTGGGGTTTGAACCTGGTCCCTGTGCATGCCTGGCAAGCGCTGTAACTGCTGAGCCACCGCTCCTGCCCCTTAGTTGTATATCTTTTTTTTTTCAAGGCTGAGGACTGAACTCGGGGCCTTGCGCATGCTAGGCAAGCACTCTGCCACTGAGCTAAATCCCCAACCCCTTAGTTATATATCTTGATACTTTTTCCACATCAGTTTGGACACTGTCCTCTCTGATGATGGAGATGGTGGTCTTGATAGGGTTAGGGTCACTTGCTGAGCCCTTTGTGTGTGGAAGGCTTTGTCCCACACACTTGTCATGTGTCAGTTCCTGCCATGCCCACCCCGCCCCTGAGCACGCAATCACCCTCTGAGCCTGCAAGGCTCCCTCGGCACCCTCTAGCATTCACAGGGTTGTGTTTTACACTGAAATCTTCTCTTCATTGGAGTTGTAAGCATGAGATAAGACTCCAACCTCGTTCTTTCCGGATGGTTCCTGTTATTCCCGGCATGGGTTCCCAGGAGCTACTGTTCCTACATGTGAAAGTCTCCAACGGTCTGGTCCTGTTTCTAGACTATCCTTCTGTGTAATTGCTTTGGTTGGGTTACCAGGTGCCAGGGACACACTATCTTAATTTTTGAGTTTTTAATCATCTATGTTAATGTGTTCTTTCCTTTTTCAGACATCTCTTAGATGTCCTTGGCTTATTTATTTTTCCACATTAATTTGCTTTTATTGTAGCAAAATGCACATTGCATAAAATTTATCATTTAAAAATATATTTTTGGTACTGAGGATTGAACCTAGAGGCACTTTACCACTGAGCTACATCCCCAGACTTTTTAAAATTTTTTTTATTTTTTATTTTGAGTCAGGATCTCACCAAGTAGTTGCTTAGGACCTCGCTAAATTGCTGAGTCTGGCCTTAAACTTGTGATCCTTCTGCCTCGGCCTCCCAAGTTGCTGGGATTACAAAAATGTGCCACTGTGCCTGGCAAAATTTACCATTGTAACCATGGCCAAGTGTACCATTCAGTGAAATTAATATTCACATTGTTGTGCTACCATTGCCACTATCCATTTCTACAACTTTTAAATATATTTCCAAATTTTTAAAATCTCAAACTAAACCCCCTCCTCCAAGTCCTGGAGATAGCCACTCTACTGTCTGTCTATATGAATTTAATGCTCAAGGTACCTAGCATCTATTAAGAGAATTGTTTCTCTTGATTACCAAGACTGGGTAGTCCCACAACAGCCCATCTGCAGGCTGGAGACCTAGGGTGCCAGTTGTAAAGCTCAGTCCAAGTCCGGAGACCTCAAACTAGGAGAGTCAATGGTGTGACTCTTGGTCCGAGGCCAAAGCCTGAGAGCTCAAAGGAGCAATGGGATTCTGATGCAAGACATGGGGTACAAAGGCCAGATGGTCTGGAGTTCTGATATCCAAACTAGTAGGAAAAAGTCTATCCCAACTCCTACAGAAAGGACGGATTCGCCTTCTGCGTTGTCCTGCCCAGGGCCCGGCTGATTGCATGGTGCCCACCCACACCGAAGGTAGACCCTCCCACCCAGTGCACTCAATGCAAAGGCTAGCCTCCTCTGGAAGCACCCTCATGGATGTCCCAGAAGAACGCTTCTCCAGGTTTCTAGGGATTCCTTCATCCAGTCAAGTCAACACCTACAACTAACCACCACAGGACCAAACAAAAAGTCCTTCTGTTGCTTTTATAACTACCTCCTACCCCCAACGCACTCCTACCAAGGGTCATTTATTATTTTGTTCCATCTCGACATGCCTAAGTCCCTCTCTGGACTTTTCCATCTCTGCATTGCCACCTTGCTCTGGCTGCCTAATTGTCCTCTCCCTTTTGGTAAAGCTGCGACTTCACTCTCCAGTTATTCTGTTGGAAAACCACCTCATTTTTGCTCTGTGTTCATGACTCCAGATGCTGGCTTCATGGATCTGTTCTGAGGGATTTTACTGGAACTTTTAATGATACCTGTCTCCAGACCAACCAAGCTCTCTGGGGTCCCCAAGCTACCCTTCACAAGGCTGTCTTTGGCTTCTCTTTACTGTCACTTCTGGTGGCTGGCTCCCTGTTCCTTGCCACCTGGCCTCTCCATCCTGTTTGAGAGCTATCTCTACTCTCACCTAATCCATCGGCAGCAGTCTTGGGGACAGATGACACACCTCTCTACCACCCTCTGCAGCTTGCACAGTGTTTTCCCTAGAGTAGGTGCTGGTTGGAATCGGGTTAAGTCAAGATCACCTTAAGAGCAAGCAAAGCAACCAAAGCCCTCCTCTGCCGGACACAGGGCACTCCCAGCTGCCCCTTGGTAGCTCATGGTGGACCTCAGGGAGTTGCTGATGTCCTGAGACATCCGAAGTTCCAGCCTTTTGTGACCTTCCTGGAGGGTCCTGGGTGCCCCACTTCCCTGTCCAACTCTGGGAGGATCCTGACAGCAGCTGGCCCTCCACCCTTCACGTCGCAGCTCTCCTGTTCAAAAATTCCTTGCAGCTCAGCGAGGTGGTGCACACCTGTAGTCCCAGTGACTTGGGAGGCTGAGGCAGAAGGACCACAAGTTGAAAACCAGTCTCAGCAAACTTACAAGGCCCTAAACAACTTACCAAGACCCTGTCTTAAAATAAAAAAATAAAAAGGACCAGGTGTGTTGTTCAGTGGTTAAGGGCCCCTGGGTTCAATACCTGGTCAAAAAAAAAGAGTTCTCTGCTACTTGGCTTTTTGTAAACATGTTCATATTTGCATATTTAACTGCATTTCATGCTCATCTTACCTGGTTCTCTTTATGTCTAAATTTGTAACATTCACTTATTCAACTGCTGTTTTCTGCACACCTACTTTGTGCTAGGTACGTGCAGGGAAATTGTCAGGCCAGGTCTGTGCTTGTGCGGATGGGGTGGGAAGCAGGCAATTAGCAAGGAAACATGAATTAACACAATAATTTCAGAGAGTGACAAGTTCCAGGAGGAAGAAAGACAGGATAATGTGATAGGAAATGATGCAGGAGGGGTGGAGAATATTCTAGGTTTTGGTGTTACCTTTCCCTTCCCCCGCTAGCCTTTATGGGCAGTTGGTGAAGACAGGAAGAAACTTTCCTGCGTTAAGGAGTCCACCTTGTAATTTAAATAATCACCTCTTTAGTGTGTTCCTTTTCTCCGTCGATATTTTAATGTTGGGTTTTCTTAAAATAGAGCTGGCCTTTGGAAGAGAATTATAGAAATTTAGGGTTCATTCATTCGACAGATACTTGTTGATCTGCTGTCCTGTGCGCATTGTTCTAGCTGCCAGAGGCTCTGCTCGAACAGCACAGGCAAGGCCTGGTTCCAGTGGAGTTTTTGGCTAATTCTCCAGCAATGAAATAAATAAACAAAATAACTTCAGATGGTGTTGAGTGGGATGCAGGAGATAAATAAGCAGATGAATCAGAAAGCAGGGGAGGAAGAGGCAACTTTAGAGTGGGGGTCAGAAAAGGCCTTGGGAGGAGGTTGTAGCTAAACCGAGAGTTCAGGAAGGAGAGGGAGGTGCCCAGGCAGAGAGTGGGGGAAGGACATTCCAGGAAAAGGAAACCTAAGCCAGGCACTACGGGGCACACCTGTAATCACGCCTCCTCAAGAGTCTAGTAGGTTCAAGGCACCTGGGCAATTTAGTGAGACCCTGCCAAAAAAAAAAAAAAAGAAAGAAAGAAAGAAAAGCAAGAAAAAATAGTTAAAAAGGTACAAAGGGCTGGGAATGTAGCCTAGAAGTAGAGTCACTCTGTATTCAATCCCCAACACGGAGGCTGGGCAGGGGGAGCAAGAGAATATGCAAAGATTGGCTGAGGAAATAGCTCATTTTGTTTGAGAAAGGAAAGGGGACAGCCTGGAGTTGGAAAAACAGAACAAGATCAGATTATGCAGAGTTTTCCAGGTCACAGCTAAGGTGTTTCACGCAGTGGGAAGCCACTGGAGGGATCTGATTCATCTAAAGACCTTTCTGACTGTGATGGAATCAGACATTCTGGGAAAGTTGAGAAGGCAAATTAGAAGAAGTGCTGGTCTATAAAGTAGTCCCCTCTCTGTGAAAATTCAACCTACGAAAGAAACCAGTGTATACATTGGAGCAGGGCACGGTGGTGCATGCCTGTAGTCCCAGCCATTTGGGAGGCCGAGGCAGGAGGATTGCAAGTTCAAAGCCAGCCTCAGTAACTTCGTGAGGCCCTGTCTCAAAATAAAAAATAAAAAGAGCTGGGGCGTGGCTCAGCTCTTGCTGAGTTACTTGCCCTTGGGTTCAATCCCTAGTGCAAAATAAATAAATAAATAAAATGCATTGGACCGATACAGTCAGGGTAACTCAGGTCCAGAGATTGGACGGGACAGTTGACAGAGCCTCCTGGTACAGATCCAGGAGAGTGAGGGAACGTGCTGGCCACTGCTATTTGTTTTCATTCCCCGTTTTGCTTCAGTCACCAGTAAGATGAGCGTTTCAACCATCTGCAAGTAATCCAAATGCTTTCCTAACCTGCCTGCCCACCCCCCACATTCACAGAAAAAGAAGAAAAGAAAAAAAGAAGCCAGCCCAGAGCTTGTGCGCCAGAATTCTCCACAATCATTTCTCTGTATTATAGCTCTTGTCATCTTACATTATACATGAATAACTAATCAACCAGACACAAACCCACTGATGAAAAAAAAACGCGTGTTGGATCTGGAATGTGAGCAGGATAAAGAGTAATATTAATTTCTCCGGTAAATAACAAAGCACGTGAAAACGTGAGGGATGGTGAGACCGAGGCAGTGCTCGGGAGCACTTCTGGGAAAGGAGACTGCCGAAGACTCGAGGGAAACGGGAGGAGTGGTGAGATGAGGTTGGCCACATGGAATGCATGGAGGTGGTTCTTTATGCTTCTGACCCTCATCTGTGGCCACAAGGGACATCACTGGGGTCGGAGCAACTGGCCATCGAAACTACCATTCTGTCTGCCTCACTAAATTGAGCAATTCAGGTCATGGTCTTTCTCGAGTCCCTAATGACCAGAGAGGTGTTAGTCTAAAGTCACCAGCCAATATTGAGATGGGCTTCAACATAATCTTTTGCTTGTTGACTTTCCATAAAGGGTAACATCATCCTAGGTGCCCAGTAAATGCATCCTTCCACAAACTTCCCAAATGAAGGCCACCTCTGCCTTCACCTTCATCATTTTCCTGAGAGATCTTTCTTTTCCTTTCCTTTTCTTTTTTTGTTTTTTTTTAGAGAGAGAGAGGGACAGTGAGAGAGAGAGAGAGAAAGCAGGAGAGAGAAAGAGCATCAGTTTTATTTGGTTTTTCAGGAGTTTTTGTTGCTCCTAGACTTCCTTGTGTATGTGATGCTGGGGTTTGAACTCACATCCTCATGCATGCCAGATAAGCGCCGGAACCACTGAGCCACCGCTCCAGCCTCCTGAGAGATCGTTCCTGACCACTAAGGGCCAGTTCCTAATCTCCACATCCAGTGAACCATCTAGAAATGTTCCAGCCTCCTTTTACCCCCCTCTTGACTTGTCTATGGCATCTGACGCTATTGAGAACCTTTGTCTTTTGTGGCCCTGAGTTTCCCTGGCTCCACTCTTCTCTTGCTCACGGCCTCTGTTCCCTGACCTCTGATGATTTCTTTTCTTTCTGCATTTGGAAATACAAAGTCCACAGGGAATCAGTTTTTCTCTGTTGTCACTCTTTCCTTAGAAGAAATTAACTGCACCTCATTCCAAAGCAATGCATGAATCTATCATCATCTGTCACATTGTATTCAAAACACCTGCTTATGGGCCTGTCTGTCCTTCTAGACTTCAGGATCCCCAAAGACACATACACTGTGTTCTTCAGCCCCGCACAGAGCTGGGGCCTCTGTAGGAGCTCAGTACATACTGGTCCAACTGAGCGCACTCTATCCTTCAAATGATGCTTGGAAGCAGACTTGATAGAGTCTTATCCCCTTGCTATGGAGAGGGGACCCCAAAGCTCAAGGAGGTTAAGTAAACACTGAAACTTGATTCCTGGTACTGGCTCCTGAGACTCCATGGCTTCAGTGCAATAATGATTCTGATATTGCCAATTGTAAAAGGATTGTAAAGCTCATCGCGATGCTGTCTAAATATCCACATCCAATCCTTTTCATGCTCGTCCAAACAGGCTTGAATTTGTCGGCGTCTCTCTTAAAATATAGCCCGCAGGACTGAGCATAAAACTGCATGTGGCCTGACCCGCCAGCACGCACAGGGATTATTGCTTCCCTCCTTCCACACTCTGCTGTGCTATTAATAGAGCCTAAGATTGCATTAGGGTTCTCACAGCCTCCTCTCGCTGGAGGTTCACATCAGGCTTGTGATCACCTCCCCCTCCCCTGGGGGCTTCCTCAGGAGCGCCTTCTCCCCGGCCAGGCCTCGCCATCAGCCATTCGGGCAGTTTCTTTGAATGCTCACGATTTTCTATGTCTCACGCCACTAAATTCAAAACCAGGTCTTGCCCTCCTTTCTCCTGTGGCATTTTCTGAGTGCTGGGGTCTTGGACGCCTGTTCAGAAATCAAAGGCATGGCCAGGGGCTTCCAGCATCATTAGATCCAGAGAAGAGGATGTTGATGAAATTAATTTTGTTTCATTTAAAATTATTGTCATGCTCAGTCCTGCCCCTCTTAGACGATGGTCCTACTTTCATCTTTTCCTCATTCTGGATGCTGCTACGCAAAGCCTCTTGTTCCTCCCACCCACGGACACAGCACACTTTTCTTTCTTGTGCCCTCTCCACGCAGTATTATTTTTAGCATGAATGTCTTGCTCAGCATTTTGCACTGTGGTCTATCCTTTGTCATCCTTACATTTAGTACTTCATTTTTCTTTGCTTTTACCCCCTCTGTCCCTCTAGGTGTGTCAGTACCATGTTTGGCTAAATGGATTTGATTTCCACCTATTCGAATTCCCTCTTCAGAGATTACAGCGCTTTGTCCCTCGCCTTCCTTTCATTAGTTTTTTCAGCCACTTGGAATTAGCTGATTGGTAATTGCACAAAATGCAGTGCGGGCAATTGTGGTGGGTCTTTGCGTCAACTCCAGGAAACCTCTAGATTTCTGAGCCTGTGGTCTCAGAGTTTGGTAGCAGGGCCCTGAACTGTGGAATTGGGGGCTGTGAAGCTGGGACCCCGCTTCTCTGCTCTGCCTGTAGAGGGAACTCAAAGGCAAGCAGGCGTTCCCTTTGCTCACCAGACGAGGGCGCTCACACCCACCGTCCTCCGAAGTGGGAATTTCTCGCACGAAAACAGGTCTTGTGGGGCCGACCTCCTGAAGACGCAAGCTTGTGATGAGACGACACCGGAGCCATGCAACTTATCGCTGCTTTGGCCACCTCTACCATGTAAATGTAAAAAGCAAAGAATTTTTTAAAAGCAGGCCTAATGTTGGTCCAAATTAACACAGTCAGTCTGTGGGTCTGAGAGCTAGCTGTGGGCAAATCCGCAAGGAGGTGAGGCCAGGAGGCTGGGGCAATGGGCGGGTGTCGTGGAAATGACGATGGGAACGTTGGAAGGTCACAGACTTAATATGTAGAGAGTGTGAGGATGCCTGAGTGTGGAGACCCTGTGTATTTCCAGCTGTGATATTTAGATTTCTGTTTGGCAAGGTAGGTCTCAGTGGAGATGGGCTAAGTTCCAAGATCGGCGCAGAGGCGTAAGGGAAGGTGATGGTGGCACCGTGTCAACCATTTCCAGCTGGAGTTAAAAGGCATAGCTATGGGGGCTGGAGCGGTGGCTCAGTAGTTTCGGTGCTTGCCTGGCAAGCGCGAGGACCTGGGTTCAAACCCCAGCACCTCGTACACAACTAAGTGTTGGAGCAAGGGAGGCCATGTGAAAAACTAAATAAAGTTGTTTCTCTCTTTCTCTGTCTCTCTCACTGTCCCTCTCTCTTAAAAAAAAAAAAAAGGCATAGCTATTTTCTTCTGAGGGCCTAGCACCTTTCATCAAGATGAAGTTGGTGACTAATAAGAAGGAGAAGAAGGAGAAGAAGGAGGAGAAGAAGGAGAAGAAGAAGAAGGAGAAGAAGAAGGAGAAGGAGAAGAAAGGCCACAGAAGAAAATAGTTTCCAGGTGGAAAGAACTGGACAGGATGGTGGGTCTTGTGCTGTTGTTCTCTTAAGTTCCCGCAGCCCACTGTCCTTTTACCCTCCCAGGAGGTGCTGGACCCCAGCCAGGTCTAGGCCGCAAACAGCTCCCTAACTGCCAAGCAGTGAGGGTATTTAATAAAATATTTACCTGCATGTATAAGAATAACAATGACAGAATGGCAAACAGCAGTTAACAGTGTAAGGGACATGGGAGAGCAGCCCTAGGATATGCTAATGAGGAAGGCAACTTCCTGTTGAATTCCTGAGGCTTGTCTATTGCACTACCATACCCACACTGATACCAAGAGAGCCATGGTTGGTGGGGTGGCTCAGACTGACAGTCCCCTGGAGGAAGCTGCCCCTCAGAGGGGCTACAGTCAGCCTCACTGCCAGCTCACCTTTTGCAACTCCTAAACGGGAAAGCTTTCTCACCTCTGCCCTCGCTGCATCTAGAAAGGTCCTGGTTGTTCCCTATGTGACATTGATTAACAGGCGCCCAGCCCTTTCCTACTCAGATAGACCTGTAGGCAGCAAGTGACTGGGTGGGGTATGATAATTTTGAGTTGTACACAAGAAAGGAGGAAGGCAGAGGGGGATGAAAGGAAATAAAACTCTTCAGATTTCTAGCCATGCCCAATGGAAAAGTGGAAAGGAAAAAAAGAAAAATGTTGGTTAAACACACTTCAGATTTTTTTTTCCCCTCCATTAGGGAAACTTTTGCATTTTCCTTCTCGATTTGGAAAAGAAATAAACATACAACAAAATAGACCTTCATGTCCCTAAATACATCAAACAATGTTAGGAGAAAATACGGAATGCCTAAAGATGTTTATATGTGCAATCAGTGAAGGGTATTTGAAAAATATAGTTTCACTTTCCCTAGGCCTCACACCCTCCACCATTTTTGTGTTTTTAGATTTTCCAGATATTTTGTACCTTCAGTTATTACTTTATCAGGAAGGTAGCGTCTTGGCTTCTCATATTATGCAGACGCAGAGGAAGGACCAACTTAGGATCTCTACGCATGTGCGTATTTTCTAAGTCTTGAAAGAAACAAACTAGTCCTGGATTTAAGAGCATGCTCAGAAGTCATAATTTTTAAGGAAAGAAGGTATTTATTTATTTAAGGGAAATACAAAGGGCCCATTACTTTTCAACGTGGAATTTACACTTGGTGAAATTTTCATGAATAAAAACTCATCTCACTAAATATTTTCTAGTAAAAATATGTCTTTTTTTTAGTGCAGAGTCTAGCGTGTCTGTTTTTAAAAATAAGGCTAGTGAGACTATGGGTAAGGGATAAATGAACAGACTCCTTAATAAGAGAGGCGCCCAGCGTGGCAGTGAAATGCAATACCAAAAAGTAAACAAAGAACATTGTGTGAAAAAGAGGGAGTTGAAATTAATCTTGCTTTTCCAATTTGAAAACACGCTCATGGTTGTTAGTAACTGAGTCAAGACATTTAAATCATATATATACTTTTATATCTTGACAGTGACCTTTTCTAAGTATGCAGTGGGGATCAGAAGATGAGCAGAGCCATGCTCCAGAAAGAGCATTTCAGCTAATTGAACATGAAATGTGTTGCAATCTGATAACATTAATAATACACGATCACTACTCTGTATCTAATATGCAGTTCATTTGGTCTGAGTTAACTAAAGCATTCTACAAATGTTAGCATACGAATCCTGGTGCATTTCAAAGGATCTTTGTATTAGTTACCCGGGCTGTGTAACAAATGACTTCAAAACTGAGTCATTTCAAACAAGTATGTATTAGCTTATGCATATCTGAGAGTGATTTCACTGGGAGGTGCTTGCTGACATTGATCAGGGGGCTAGGGATGTAGCTCAGTGGTAGAACATGTGCATGAGGCTCTGGGTTCAATTTTAGCACCAAACAACAACAACAAAAGACACTGGCAAGAATAGCAATCATCTGAAGACTCGATCAGAGCCAGTAAAGCCACTTGTAAGAGTCTAACTCACAATCCCTGCAAGTCAGTTTGAGTTATTGACAGGAAACCTCAATTATTCTCCCTGTGGACCTCTCTGTAGGGCTGCTTGAGCCTCCTCCTGACATGACAGCTGGCTTCTTGATCAAGAGATTCAAGAGAGAAAGCAAGGAGGAAGCTACCTTATCTCTTGTGACCCAGTCTCAGAACCCACCTACCTTTGCCTCCTCCACATTTTGCTCATTAAAAGCTGGTTTCTAGCTGGGTGTAGCGGCACACGCCTGTAAGCCCAGTAGCTCCGGAGGCTGAGGCAGGAGGGTTGCAAGTTCAAAGCCAGCCTAGCAGTTTAGTGAGGCTCTGAGCAAATTAGTGAGACCCTGCCTGTAAATAAAAAAAGTGAAAATGGGCTGGAGATGTGGCTCAGTGGTTAGGCATCTCAAGTTCAATTCCCAGTACCCAAAAACAAGCAAACAAAAAAAACCTGGTTACTAAGCACAGCCTATACCCAAGGAGAAAGACACCCCCCATCTCCTGGAGAATTGAAGGATTTGTGGACATATCTTAAAACCATCATGATCCACAATTACAGATGGGGCAGCTGACACGGATGGTGGCTTACCAACTCAAGGTCACTGAGCTGCTAGTAAGACCCACATGGAATGCAGCAGACTTTTTTATGTTTCCTCAGCTCTGCTGTCCACACTCAAAGCCAAGCAGAAAATCTCACATTCCTGAAATCACTGCTCACAGACCCCAGAACTGCCTCCTCTTTCAAATGTCCAAGATCTTCTCAAAACAGCAGGAGACTTTCTGTTTGGAAGTGGAGGAAAAGGACACTGAACTGAAGGTGGGATTTAACTGTCCTCATTTTTTTTTCTTTCTTTTTTCTTCAGTGCTTAGGATGGAACCCAAGGCTTTGGCATGCTTGGCAAATGCTCTACCACCGAGCTATATCCCCAAAAATTGATTCTGTCTGTCTCTCTCTCTCTCTGTCCTTCTCTCTTAAAAAAAATTCCATATTGAATAAAATAATAAGCCTCAGAAAACTTTTTATGAAGTTAGGAAAACCAAAACATTATATTACTCAGTCATTGATATGTGTGATAAAAATATTTTTTTCACTAGTGAAGATCAAACCCAGGCGTGGGGTACCCTGAGCTACATCCCTTTTTATTTTTTATTTTGAGAAAGGGTCTTGCTAAAATGCTCAGATTGGTCTTGAACTTGCAATCCTCCTGCCTTGGCCTCTTGAATTGCTGGGATTACAGAAGTGCACCATCATGCCCAGCTGATCAAACATTTTAAAAGGCCAAAAAATAATAAGATTCAGGTTTGTTGGATATTTCATATGGAGAAATGGGATAGGGAGGAGCACATAGGTAAATACAGGCATTGTTCTTTTTTAGTTCTCTGGTTGAATAATAGGTTTACAGGGACTTATATCGACACATAAAATTAAAAAGGAACATTAAGTATATCCAATGATAAAAGTGTGTTATAAAAGAGATTGTGATTAACATTTTTGTGCTGAGATCTATATAAATCACAATAAATGTAAATGAACTGGACGTACCAGTTAAGAGAATAAATAAATGAGTAAAACCTGGCTATATGTTGTTTATAAGAAACTCAACTAGAACATGGCCGTCGACAGGATGAAAGTAAAAGGATGGAAAAGGGTACACCAGGCAAAGCTAACTAAAACTTTTTTTAATCATAAATTAGAATATAAAGCAGAAAGGAAGGCTAGCCAGACGTGGTGGTGCACACTTGTAATCCCAGATACTCAGGAGGCTGAAGGAGAAGAATCATACTAGGCCAGCCTGGGCAACTTGATAAGACCCTGCCTCAAAATAAACAATTGAACATACCAGGGTTGTAGCTCAGTGGTAAAGTGTGTCTGGGTCAATCCCCAATATAGTAAAAAAAAAAATTATATATAGATATGTATATATACATATATATATCATCTGTGCCAATATTGAAGGAATAATTCACAAGGAAAACAGCAAAACAGTAAATCTAAACTTGTATGCACCTAATAATATTGCCTCAAAATACACAAAGCAAAAAAAAAAAAAGTTGAAAAATACAGTTATAGGGAGTTTTTTTTTTAAGAGAGAGTGAGAGACAGAGAGAAAGAATCAATTTTTATTTATTTTTTTCATCTAGCTTTTGTTTCTCTGACATTTAGTTGTATACATGGTGCTGGGGTTTGAACCCAGGTCCTTGTGCATGCCAGGCAAGTGCTCTAACCGCTGAGTCACCGCTCCAGCCTTAGAGGGAGATTTTAACAGGTCTTTTTTGATGCACCTGATGAAATAAAGACAGTGAAATCTGAGAAATTTTTAGGAGAAACTAACAAATCCAGTCATATGGAAGGTTTTTTGTTTGTTTGTTTGTTTGTTTTGAGAGAAAGAGAGGGA